>CABHPR010133090.1:0-25926 GCA_902168415.1 Peromyscus melanophrys | reverse complement strand
CACACACACACACACACACACACACACACACACACACACACACACACGCCTATGCATACACCTATGCACACCTCCTGCCTGCATGTGAGCCACTGGTAATGAAATTGAAGATGGCTTAACAGAAGTCAGAATATGTTAAGTTTTCAGGTCAGTTGCTTGACAACATAAATCCTTCCCCACACCCCCAGAGAGCATGCTTTCATCGTTCTTCTTTGATTCCTCTCTCATTCATCCTCCACAGCCAGTCTGTCACTAAGCCAGGGGCTTCCTCTTTATAAACTCCTTCCAAAGTTACCTCTTCTTTAAAGCTCTCACCAACCCCTAGGGTCTTAACACACATATCTGTCTGGTATGATTTTTCTCCACAGAGAATTCAACCATCATCTAGTTTGTATGTATGATCAGAAAGGTTAAGTTCAAGCTTGTGAAATTCAGAAGCAGGTTATACTTTTGAGTGAAACTAAGCATGTTTCCAGGCTAATCCAGCAGCAGGGTTTCTTTCAGGATTCACAGTACCAGTAACACCTCAGAAACAGGACACAGGAAAGGTGTGTGCGATTTCCACACACTGATGAAACTAAGCTGCCCACACTCCAGTCCGTGGAGGATGCTGCAGAAGGGGGTGTGGCTTCATTCCTAACAGTCACGTGAAAGTGGCCAAGGGAATGACCAAAGGGTAGATGATGAGGAACTGGAGAAATAACCAAACACTGAAATCATCGCCGCAGTGAGAGTTCTAGACGCTGAGACATCATGCTGTTATTAAGACTTCAGACTGGGTCTGAGGGGATGATTGAGTTGACAAAGTGCTGGCTTTGAAAGATGATGAACTCAGTTCAATCCTCAGAACCCACATTAAAAAGCTAGGTGTGGCAGCATGCTTGCGATACTAGGCTTGGAGTGGCAGAGACAGGCAGGTCCTTGTGGCCTCACTGGCTAGTTAGGTTAGCCTACTTGTCCAGTTCCAGGTTCGTAAATAACTGTGTGTTAAAACCCACAGTGGACAAAGTTGTCCTCTGGCCTCCAAACTCACACATGCACCTACACACATGCACCTGCACACACATGAGTATGTACATACTCAAAAAATTTACAAACTGAAAATCTATTCTAAAATGTCAATTAATGTGAGCATTAGCAAGCATGTGTTCCAGGTTACTTTAGAACATAAACATGATGAGATGAGCTGTATAAGAGTTATGGTTTGAGACTGAGGAAATCTTGGCTGAAAGATAAATTATTTTGTCATGCAAGAAAATTAATAGAGCAAAAATTATTAATAGTCTTGTCGTGATTCATGGAAATCCTACCTCTTTGAATAGAGCTGAATATAGGGGAAATCACGTGAGTAGAGTAGAGTGTGTCAGGCCAGGACCTAGTCTCACGTGACCCACTGCTGACTTTTGCTAGTTCCTACCAGATGTAAGGCCCTCTAAAGAAGAACACATCACTGGGTCATGGAGCTGAGTACCCATCTTTCCTCTGTTTTTGGAAGATCAGTGAAGCTACTGAGACTCCCAAGGGGATGTCACTGATCTCAGACCTCACAGGTCCTTGTGGTGGAAGCTGTTGAATGTGAAATGCTCCCTCATGGGCTCTTGTGTGTGTGAAAACTTGGTCCCCAGCTGTTGCTGTTGCTTGGGGAGGTTGTGGAACCTTCCAGATGGACTTTCACTGGAAGCAGCAAGTCACTGGAGGTGGACCTTGAAGGTGATAAACATCTCTGATTCTTGTCTGCAGCTCTGGACTTCCTGGTCAGTCAGCAGCATCCTTCTGCCATTGTGGTCAGAGACACTGTCGTTCCCACATCTTCAACACCACAAAGGACTGAGATCATGAACCAAAAATCAACCATTAGGTCGCATGGTAGTTAGTTTTTACTGTCAACTTTAGAAAATCTAGAATCACCCTGGAAGGGAGTCTCTTTGATGGACTAACTGGATTACTGACCTGTGGGCTTGTTTGTGGGGGGTTTATCCTGGTACGTGGGAAGATATATCCACTGTGGGTGACACCATTCCCTACGCATTTTCTCATGTGCAGATTTGGCTGCATTGCTCAGCACTGTCTGCTTTACTGTGTGTGCTGTGCATGAAGAAGCACCTGCCTCCACTTCCTAGCAAGCAGCATAGGGACACAAACAGCATCTCCAGCTCAAACAAGATGAAGACCAGGGAGGTAACCTGTGCCTTCTGGCTGTCTTCTGGCTTTCAGTCACCTTAAGTCCCCACAGTTCCTTGATATGGCAAGGTGCTCCAAATGCAGAGGGACAATAAGCTCCTTCCTGTGTGGGTCACCCTCCTCCCACTCCAGGAACATACTGTCTTCCTCTTTTCACATTCTCTCTTATATAAGCATTGCCCTCCTTGGCTCTCACTGCACATGTTTCCATAGGCAGATTCTTTATATAAAGAAGTGCCTGTGGAGCTGTTTTCTTAGCTCCTGGGCCTTTTTAGTAAGCATTATGAATGGCGGTGCAAACCATTTCAGAGAATGTGAGCATAGGAGCTGCTCATTCTGCCTGGAGGAGGGTCACAACTTGAACTGGGCCCTGAAGGGTGGTCAAGAGTAGAGACTGCAGAAAGGAAGGAGAATCTGCTAAGAGAACACTATGAACAAACCCAGAAATTTCGTGTCATCCTCAAGAAACTTCTTGTAGTTTGACATTACTAAAATGCACAATAGTTTCAGGTTAGAGAAGCGGTGTTTGAAGATTGTTCATAGATTTCTAGATTGTTCCATTTGGAGAGATAATGGTACCATTACTAAGACAGATAATACAAGGAGTACCAAGTACATTCTGACATGTTGAAAGTGAGATCTCCATGGGGTGCCAGTTAAAAAAGTTAGCTAAGAAGTTAAAAAAAAAAAAAAGGGCAAATCCATATAAGGGACGGGGATCAGAAATACAGTACTCAGGAGGTAATAGATGAGACAAAGGGAGCAGACTAAATCACTCAGCAACCCTGTGATATAACTTATGTGATAGCCAGTGAGGACCAGAAGACTAGAAATATCGGGGAACATGTAAAGTTGTGGTACCCAAGAACAAAAAATAAAATAAAATAACTCTTAAAGCTTTACAGAAAAGCCAGAGTCTATTGTCATGGTAACAGTGGGAGAAACCAGACTTAAAAAAAAGAGCTGGTCATTAGCAACAAACTCTACAGACAATATCAAATGGGCCTGAGATTGAAAAGAGTCATCTCAGAGGGCTAATCTTCAAACTACTGTAGCAGGAAAGATCTTTATCATCATTACATCTTCCGCCCCTGCCAGCTCCTTTCTCTTCAGACCTGGGCACATACTCAAGTTCAAGTACAGTAAGTTTTCCAAGGGACCATACATTCTGCCTTTACATAGACTCCTGGATTCTGGGGCAGAATTTCCTGGATGCATGGTATTGTAGGAGACCCTTGGCTTTCCAGATGCATATCCGTGTGTGGTCATGTGTTGGGGTAAATGTGTGAGTGTGGATGCCCAAGTGTGCACATGCATGTGCAGACCTGAGGTCAGCTTTAGGTAGTATTCCGAGGGACATCATCTACTTTAGGGTTTTTTGAGGTCTTCACTGTCCTGGAACTGACCTATTTGGCTGGCCCATGAGCCTTTGCCTCCCCAACCCTGAGATACAAGGTCATACCGTCAAGCTCAGCTTTTCAAAACAAAAACAAACAAATAACAATGAAAAGATGTGTTCTGGGATGGAATTCAGGTCCTCACACTTGCAAGGCAAGTAATTTACCTCCTAAAGCTATAGCCTCAGCCCTTCCATCCACCTTGAATGCCCTTGTGCCGTACCTACACTGCCTATACCCAAGCTCAACACCAGGGCAAATGTGAAGGGAAGGAACATGTAGTTCACAGCCATGTGAGCTCACAGCTTTCTGATTCCCTGCACAGACCAGCCTGGCGAGGTGAGCCTCACTCTGGACCCTGAGGACAAAGAGCCCCACATAAAGCAACTCTCATTGTTTTGAGCAGTGCAGGGCATCTGCTTCTCTTTCTCGCCTGCCTTCCTGGATAATCTCCTTTTATCCTGAGATGCCTTAAAAATAGCTCGGAGCAATTTTCAAAGCCTAATAGTCATTAAAAGAGGTGTTAGGAATGATCACATCCGCGCAGGCTCAAAGCACAGCACGATTTCCAGCTGTCTCATTAGCATACCAACCAGTCATCCAAGGAGTGGAGATTTCCCAACCTCACCCTTTGGGAAGGCTGCAGGACCTCTCACCCTTTGGAGAGATATCTGTGAATGCTTGGTGTTTTCCTAATGGGAAGCCAAAGGGAATGTACCTGTACATTCAGGCCATGAGGCAATCTCAGATCATTTCAGGTAGGCTATAACTTGATGTCCCCTATGGTCTCTGAGGCCCCTAAAGGGAACATAAAACCACACACACTATGCCTGAAGAACAAACCAAACTCTCAGGCTGCTGAGCTGGCTGTGGTCCAACAAGATGATGATTAAGCACAGTGAAGAAGACATTCCATCTATTCTCTGTGATAAATTGAAGTTCAATATCGTTCTTGATCTTCCACTCCCTCTACTTAGCAGCCTTTATGGGTCTCTTGAAAATTATCGCGGTTTTTCTCCTGCAAGAGCGTTCCTCACTTCAGCGGGGTGCCACACTGTAGCATGTGACCAATATGCTTTTGATGAACTAAAACCATGCTAGCTATGCTTCAAATGATGAGATGCACGCATAAGGAAGTCAGCCTCACTGCTAACCATATTTATGACACCATATATCTGGTACTAGAGTTTGACCATGCACCCCATTGGCTAGAATTCACTCCAAATGACTTCTAAGATTTTTTCAAAAGTCAAAATGCATCAACCTCTGCCCCTGATTTCTGAAGTAGTGTGAGAGATTGCCATGGAATTCCAAAGAATACATACAAAACCACTCACAGGACAGCTGTGTGATAGTGTGTGCTAAGGGGGACAGCACTCACAAGCATCATGACTTATAGTAACTTTGAGAGGGAAACATCTGCTTGTTTACTCACTGCATTCTTACCTCATCTGTACTTTAAAGAAAATGATACAGGTCAAGCTTCGCTAACCTGGAAAGTTCATAATGCCCCAGAGTCTGAAGGCCTTTGGGTACTGACTAGAGTCCACATATAGAATCCCTGCATCGTTCAACTTTGTTTCATGCACACAGTTACAAAAAGGCTGCATCCAACTGCCACTGATGTCGCTATGGAATGCATCTATGACACACAAGGAATGTGGTATTCAGACCTGAGAACCAACCCCAGGACTTCTCAATATGTACTCCAAAATATGAGTATAGTCCTAGGTATAAAAATATATGTATCTACATGTGACAGATAGGATAGCAAGGGAAATCTATGCGGGGATTAGATGTAATCAGACAAATATCTGTCTTTGTCTTACATTTTTAAACGGTCACTCTAATTACAAGTTACTCATAGAAACTAGAAGAGGAGTCAAGAAGTGAATGAGTAATTGCATTTCACACCTTCACACAGAGCATAGCCCCCTCGCAGTGCACACAGCTTTGGTAACCTCTGAGGAGTCCAGCCCTTTCCCTGTGACTTTGAGCTCTCGGAAGCCTCCAGCCAGGCCCTATGGTCCATTTGACATCAGTGGTGCCGAGAAGTTCACTGAATGCTCACAGTAGTTTTAGCCCTAAGACATGTTGATGAAAAGCGTGCAGAACAGGTAAGCTGCTTAAAAACTGAAGAGAAGAAACGTCTTATTGCATGTAATCACATCCGGGTGTGAGTTGTAATGGAAGTGGGCAGAAATCTCACAGTTCTCTTGGCATGGAGACTGAGAGACACAAGTGAACCTACACAGTTCTTTTACAGTATAACTTAATTAGGAGAAAAACAGCTCACAATTGGGCCTTCCTGAAGGGATGGTGCTTACTGTCTCTACAAATCACACCCTGTCCTCAGGATGGTGGAAAGATGGTTACATTTTTGAGTCCCTTCAAAATACAATGAATCAAGGGGGTGGGGGTGGAGTCCATGCTCACTGAGCACCTGAGACTCAGCCTACTAAGAATCAGGACACTTAAGGTTCCCTTAGGACCATGAAAAATGAGCAGGTGGCCATGAGGCAAAGGAAAGAGGCACTGCAGGAGAATTCTGTGAGCCAAAGTCAGAACACTATGTCTGCTGGTTGATGACACCGGAGGCTAAATGCAAAGCCATGACTTCTTGTGACTGCCATCCTCTCGCTTTCATTGCCAGCAGCCCACCAAGAGAGTGGAGCAAGGACAATGTCTGCCCACTTTCATAATACTCGTGTGGTAGTTAATATTGTTAGCAGGATCTAGAATGAGCTGGAAGATAAACTTTGGGGCACATCTGTAAGGGCGTTTCTGGATTCAGTTAGCTGTGGTGGGAGAGCCTACCCTGAATGTAGAAGACATCATCCCAAGGGCTGGGGTCTGGGCTGAGCAAGCAAGCTGAGCTCTCTCAGCTATGTGACTGTGGCTGCTATGTGGCCAGCCACCTCATGCTCCTGACATTATGGCTGCTCTGCCATAAAAGTATCTTGTTAAACCAAAAATAAGCCCTTCACCCCAAGCTGCTTTTATCAGGTGTTTTTTGCTACAAGGAGAAAATAGCCAATACAATCCACAATTAACCTTCGCCACCTCATACATTTCATTAGAGCATTTCTGCTCTTCTGGCTCAGATGAGCTCCTGCTGTCCACATGGACCTCCTGGCCTGGAAGGTCAGTGCCATGTGTGAAACATACATGACAGCAGAATGACATCTGAGTGCCTGGCCAGTGTTCTCTGAAGGTCTTCATGACTGTGTTAGCAGTGCCAAGCTGATGTCCTCCAGGGCAGGATGGCCGTGAAGCCACAGTGAGTGGAGCCAGCTGACATGACTCTGCTGTCCTCCAGCCCAAAGACAGGGCAGGATGAGGAGAGGAAGAAGAGCTTCACAACAGGGTGTCAGCGTTCCAAGGATGGCAGCCCCACCCTGTGATCCCAGACTTTAAAAGAAATTGCCAGGGTCCAGGAGAGTTTGAGGAGGTGGCCGCGTCAACGAGGTGCCTGCCACATATTCATGAGGACTTGAGGTCTTTAGTACCCATAGAAAAATCTGTGCACGGATGCAATGTGGCTGAAATACCAGCACTGGAGATGGAGTTAAAAAGATAGACAGGAGCTTGCTGACCACTCAGTTTAACCACCTGATGAGCTCCTGGTTCAGTGGGAGCCCCTGTCTCAAAAACTAAGGTGGGTGACAGCTAAGGACACCAGATATTCACCTCTGATCCCATAAGCATATGGATCCACACACATATGCAGTCCCCCACATGAATATGCACGCGCACACACACACACATCAGGGCCTGAGGAGATGGCTCAGTTGATGAAGTTATTGCTATGCAAACATGGAAATCTAAGTTTGACCTCACAAACCTATGCTTCCTGTGTTCAAATCCCTGCCCCCATCCATGACCCTTGCATGACCTTTCCTCTTGCTTAGCAGCCCTGCTTCATATTCCAAACTCTGAGTGACAGCAGCGACACAGCACTACAGGAATGTTTAGCATGAAAACTAGAGAAGTGACATAGATATAAAGTCTTCCTGTGGGGTATGCACATGTTTCCACCATGATGATGTGGTGCTGGTGGTGATTTCTGCCAATAAAATTATATTTCCCTGTCAAGCCATTTATCCACAGTCTTCTGCACTATGACACCTTTTATCACAAAGCTGCAGAGACCAGAGAATTCCCCAGAAGCTTGTTGATCAGCTAGCCTGGATTATACAAGGGACTAACTCAACAAGGTGGAAGGAGAGAACTGACTCCTGAAAGTTGTCCTCTGACCTTCACACACGTGACATATTATGTGCATACACGCATACACACACACACACACACACACACACACACACACACCACAATTACAAAAAACATTGTCAATCTTTAAATTTTTAATTTCACATAAAATGCACATTTACAGATTAATTTACAAAATTAGGAGTTCTGTCATTGTGAGCTGGAATGATGGCGGAGAGATGGCTCAGCCATTAAGAGCACTTGCTGCTCTTTCCAAGGACCTGGGCTCTGTTTGAAGAAATCACATGGCAGCTGACAACCTGTAGCTCCATTTCTAGATGATCTGATGCCTTCCGATGTCCATAGGCACTACACATAGGGAAAACACTGATACACATAAAATAAAATAAATAAATCCAGACATTCCATATTATACTGACTGTCTTGAGTCGTCTATTAGGACTAGGGTGTCCATGTCACCACAGCTCTACATTGCACCTCAGAGCTGGACACCTACCATTGGTCTTGGTTCTTTACACTAACCTATTGTTTGCTCACCTTGGCAGACACAGATTTTTAGCCTGTGTTTGTGTATTAGGAACAACCAAAGATATGGAACCAGAAATAGGAAGAATGTACTCTAAGGAATTGGTCACATGGCTATGGAGGCTTGACTAGTCCAAACTTGAATGGGAGCAGTCAGCTGGCTGGAGACTCTGGAAAGTCATTCAGTTCAAGTCCAAAGGTCATCTGTTATAAGTCTGCAGAGTCATGTCATAGTCCAAGGCCATAGACACCTGATAGAGCATTTCTTATTACTGGGGAAGTCAGCTTTTTGTTCTAGTGAGGCCTTCTACTGACTGGATGAGACACATAGACTCTGTAGACAGCAATCTGATTTCCCCAGTGTTCACTGATGTAAATAGTAATGTCTTCCACACACATCACAAGAGATGGTGTGTAATAAAGTTTGAACCAAATTTCAGAGTACCATGGCCAGCCAAGTTGATATATGAGATTATGGTCACAGACTGACCTCCTTGCCTGATATACCAGTCTTCTCCAAGAATTAAGCTTGGCATCCCTCATACTGAAAAGATGGGAAAACATAGGCTGACTGGATTAGAAATTAGAATTTTTGTCAGATATTTATTTTGCTTTTTTTCTAAGAAAATAAATTCTTTAGAACAGACATCTTTGGCTACAGCTCACTATTGACTAGAACACCTTTAATCCAGAGAATGATCATAACTCTGAAGACTCAAGTTTATAGACACTATAGCAGGAAAGACTTTTCCTGATGGTGACCTTGCGCGCCAACTTGACTAGCTGATGGCAGCCAGTTATTTGGCTAAAGATTAGTCTTAGGTGTTTCTGTGAAGGGATCTTACAGAAAGCATTTGCTTCCATAATCAGTTGGCTTGAAGTGAAGAAGAGGAGCCCCAAGAGTAGGGGTGACCTTTGCCTGATGCACTGAATATAAGAGCAAACCCCAAGGATTCTTAGAAGGCCTCCTGCCCTGAGAGACTTGCATGGAAATCATGTCTGTTTCTAGTGTGCCAGCGTATGGCTCAGGTTCTAAACCTATTGGCTCCACAATCCTGTGATTCATTTCCTAGTGTGTCTGTGTAGAAGAGGGAGGAAGTTCTCTTTCTCTAGAGATCTCTGAATGACACCACAGTGTCTCAAAATGAACATCAGGTCTGAGCCGTTAACCCAGGGAATCATTATCTGAATGCTTTGTCTAACCTTTTTGGCTGACAGTGGAGGAAATTGGGGCTTGGGGGGCAGGTCAATGGTAGAACACCTGCCTAACATGCATAAGGATCTGGATTTAGTACCCAGCCTCCAACCCCAACACACACATTTATATTCTCTCTCTATCCCTCTCTCTCCTTCTTGTGATTACAAAAGACTTGTCCCAGCCCATGCAGTAGGTCACCAGAGGAGGCAAGTGCCCATCCCTTTTCAAGCCTCATTTCTTGTCCACCACTTCTTGCCTGAGGCACAGCAATATGTGAATGAGCTTGAGGAGACTACTCATTAAGGGCCAAGTGGGAAGCAGACTAGACACTTTGTACTTAGAAAAACAAGACTCTGGAAGATATGTGTCATTGTCCTAATTCCATCTCTCACTCTATTTGCAATTGTGGGCAAATTTCCCAAACTTCTTTGGCATCCATTCCCTTATCACAAAGGGCAATGACAGTGTCAACTCTTATTTAATTCTTGTGGTTTTGGTGATAAAATAAAAATCAGGTCTTAGGGTACCCTTCACATTTAAAGAATGATTAAAAAATGTTTTAGGCAATGAGAAAAAACCCCTCCTCCACCATATACACACAGACACACACACACACACACACACACACACACACACACACACAGACACACACACACACACACACACACACACACACACATACCAGACAATAGTCATGGTTTCCTGAAGCTACCCCAAGTGCAGTCTCCTTTAATGGCTGTAAACAGAAACAAAAACAGTCTCTCAGAGCCTTCCTCCCTGCTGTCCTCCTCATCCTAAGGGCTGAACAAATAAACAAGGACTCCCGGGAAAGACTTACACGTGTCATTTTCTTCTTATATTAAGATGCACTTGACTGGGCAAGGTGCTTTTCCCTAGTAGGCCTCTGAAGCCCTACCTGACCAACTCCTACCCGGACAGGATTGAGGACACTGGGTTCTGTGAAGTGTAAGCCGTCACTATGAACTGTGGTAACCCAGTCTGTGCAGCCTCAGGTTGTCCACACTGATGTTCTTGTTGGAACCGCCCCCCATAGAGTATTCATTATTTCATTTGACTTCCACATTCCTGAGAGGATTCAAAGCACAATTTGAATCTCCGTGTGTCTCACTCAAGGATATCAAAGACAGAACAAGGGCCTACAAAGCTTTCAGTGGGAGCTTGACTTTTCTGGGCCTTATTTCAATCACCTTATTTCAATCATGTGATGCATGATGGTGAGCATCCAGAAGTGAATGGGAAGTAGAAAGCTGTGTCCAGTGGATGCAGGACTAACTGAGCACGGGCCATGGGCTGAGTCATTATCCTCCCACAAGCAGTAACAAGAATCAGGCCTGGTGCTTTAGAAGAGCAAGCTCCACCACAACCCACAAAGATAGGCATCCCAGATGACAGAGCTGTTCTCTTGCAGTGAGTTTTCCTGGGGGACAACAGGCAGGGGGAATTATTTGATGTGTAGTTTTGGAAGGTTTAGGAAGTTTCCCACCAAAGCTAAAGTGAATAGACACTCAATGACTCAAATGTGCATTCCTTGGTGGGTAGGATGACTAGCACCACACGTGTTCAACAAGACAGCTTGTCTCCCTTCAGGGAAGGCTTAGACCGAGGGCAGTCCTCCCGATGCCTGGGTTAGTCCATATAAGAAGGGACCAGCACATCATACAATGTACTCGGGCTCCTCTCCTCCTACCTGAGTCAGCTCAAAACCTCTCACCTATCAGCATCTCCACCACAAACAGGCACATGTCCAGGCCCTTCTTAATTAAAAGTCTCCAGTAAACAGATTAGTGGTAGAGTACTTGCCTGGCATGCTTTAGGCCCCAGGGTCTTTCCCCACCACTCTGCAAGGTCAGTCTCTTATGCCCCCTTCCTCTGTTTCTCCTTCCTTGCTGTGCCAGTGCCCCCAGGAACAGCCAGCTCCTGGAAGTGTGTGTTTCACTCACCCCAGAGCTTCCCATGTCCACTTCCTCTTTACTTCGCGCCTCACGCAGCGGCCCTGGCCAGGCTCACCACTCATGTGTACTGATAGAGTGTTTTCAGCATTATCCTTGAGTACGGTGCAGTTTTCTCTTCTAATTGAGTATTGCTCTTGGTATACTCATTTCTCCACCTCCCACCTTCGCTCCCTGCTTTCCCACAGACCTGTCTACCCACTTCCCTCCCAAGTGTGGGCCGGGCCCTGGGTTCCAGCCCCTGAACACTCCCCCTGGAACAGCATGCATAACTGTGGCTTCCGTCACCACATGTGCAGTGCGACCCCAACTTGATCTGCCGGTTCAGCCATGCCCTGCTTGGGTTGTGCCACCATCACGCCCCTTTCAGTCCCCCATGTCCACATCTGGCTGCCTAAATTTCCATCACCTCTGCCCCTTGCTGTTCCCACTCACCTGTCTCAGGAGAGAAGCTCAACACCCACCCAAATGTCAAGTTAGAACTGAGTCTCCTCTCCCTAGAGTCTTCTCTGAGAGCAATTAACGAGCCCATCACCCAGTCTTCTTGCCTTGTCTTCCTCCCTCTTTGTCTGCATCTTCCTCTGTGGGCGATGGCTACACCTTCATCGTCTTTCTCTTCCCTAGCCTCATTTCCCACAGCTCCTTTCTAGCCCATAGATAATGCTAACAAGCAATTGTGCACACAGCAAGGTTGCACTACGCTGTGGCTCCATTGCCCACTAAACCCTCTGTGGAACTTACAGAAAAAGGTTGTCACTGCACCATTCTGTTTCAGTTCTAGCCCAGCTCCCCAGCACATCATGATCAACCCAGTATGACTCAGCCCATGCTTGAGCCCTGGGACCTCTGGTCACACTGACATGTCCCCTGACAAACTGCTATTCAACCTCCATCCTCAGAGCTAAATTCCAATGTCTTTTTTTTTTAATTATTATTTTTTTTAATGTGCAGGAGTATTTTGCCTGCATGTATGTCTGTGTACTGTACCTATGCAGGCCAGAAGAAGACACTGGATCCTCCTGGGACTAGGGTTACAGCTAGGAATGAGCCACCATGTGGGTGCTAGGGATTGAACTCAGGACCTCTAGAAGAGCAACCAGTGGTCTTAACCATTGAGCCATCTTTCCAGCCTGAATTTCAATTTCTTAAACATTCATCTCAGGCAACCTTCTCTGCCTTGCCCCCAGTATGCAGTATGCTTAGGTTCTTCTGGATATACACATGCTCTAATCTGAGCCTGGGTCTAGAGTTGGCTGCTCCCTGGCCTGTGCCCACCACTGAGCTATATGTTCTCCTCCACCCTCACTACAAGGCTTACTTGCTGCTGGCCCAAGGGAAACCACTGGGGCTTGTGGTTGGGTGACTCCTGCTTAGCCCCTTTGTACTCCTGGATACCCCTGAGAGAACAGCTGCCTGCCCAAGGCTCCAGGAGCTCCTATCCTGCAGGCCCTCTGCGTTCGGACTGTATCGGTTCTTCTAGCTGCTTTGGGGAAGGAGGAATTTTCTACCTGTTCACAGATGCCTCTCACTGCATTAGCAGCAAAGTGAGTGCATCCCTAAGAGGGGAAATTAGGTTTATAAGTAAGAGACATATGCAGAGTTTGGGGCATTACATCCAGAGCTAAAATTACAAAAAGCTGCAACATTTAGGTGACGAACACTCAGCTTGCTCTCAAGGAAGAGAGGGGAATGGAGTGTGTGGCAGGAAGACAGAGGAGCCTGTGGGACCGTTTGGGTGGAAGAAGAGAAACAGCCGAGGGGGCAGTGAGCATAGGGAGGGTGGTAGGGAAGGGCATGAGTTAGAACAAAGTATTATGACACACACATGACTCTGTCACAACGAAGCCTGTCACTGTGCATGCCGACTCACAACTTTAGCTAAAAACAAACCGAATCAGCTTGCTCACTCTGGAAGAGAAAATCAATTCCGCATTTCCTCTGGCAGTTTGTGATACTTCCCCGTCCCTTCCAGCTGCAAAGATGCTCACTAAGCTGGGAGGCAGGAAAAACCAGCAGCTAGGTGTGGACAGCTTCCTCCCCATGCGGGCGTTGAAAGCAGTGCAGGACCCTGGACTGCAAGTCTCCCAGGCATGAAGTCTCCCAGGCAGGGCCATGAAGACATTGGAAACTCGAGGCAAACATCACAGCAGAGTCTGGCACAGGGGACAGAGGTCTGGGCCTCACTGAGCCACCAAGTGCCTCCATTGACTTCCTTTAGCTCCTTTCCTTGGTCCTGCTACCCTCCCCCACAACCCCCAAGACTGCCCATTCTATCAGCAAGACCTGCTCTTCAGAACTTGACTTCCTTACTGAGACTCTGCTATCGTATAACAATATATTATATTAACCTAGTGCTTTTCTTCCTTATTAATCTCACTTTTGATAGTCTAAATTACAGGACTCCATACAGGACTGTAGAAATCCTAGGAGGGAAAAGATTTTAATTTTTCCTCCAGACATGAATGTGAAGGAGGGGAGAGGCTGGGTCAATCCTCCATCACAACCTGGAAAGTCAACCTTGCCCTGTCCTTATTTTAGGCTTGCAGCCTTCAGAGCTATGAGATGGATGCTCTTGTCATTTAAGCTCTCAGCCTGTGCTTTGAGGTGACTGCAACCCAGGACACCAAAACCTGCAACCTGGGTGCTGAGGCCCAGTGTATTCAAAGGCAAGCTTGCACTTCCTGCACAGGGTACCTTGACTTCCTGTGTATTCCTTTGGCTAAAAGGAAGCTTGCTTCCAGGAGAGGGTATCTGGGTATACTATGAGACTGTTCATCTGAGGAACATCACACTGTCAAGAAGGAATCTGGCTCATCCTTTGGGGTCTGCATTTCCGGGATAAGAGCTGTCCTTCTGCCACTGTCTGGAGATGAGCAGCTTGCACCAGCAGGCACGGATAACTACATCATCCTCTCCCTGCACGCCCAAACTGCTTCCTATACCGCCTAAAATTTTCAGTTGCTCCTGCTTCCAGTTTTCATGTGAGTGTGGTGTGTATGTGTGTGAGCGTGCATACACATGGGTGTTTGCATGTGGAGTCTAGCGGTTGATGTTAGGAATCATAGTTGACCACACTTCTGCCTTATTCATTGAGGCAGCATCTCCCAATCAAACCCAGAGCTTGCGGATATAACTGATCTCACTAGTCAGTTGGCTCTGACTCTATCTTCCAAGGCTGGGATTGCAGATGGTGCCAGTCTTTATACTTCCTTTAACCAACGAGCCGCCTTCTGAGCCCTTCAATTCTTCTTTGATGAGGGCAAATCTTATCCATCTTTGACTTAGTACACCTTCCAGAAAGCTTTCCTCAGCCAGAAAACCATATCCAATCACCTGTTACTCCTCCAAACCTCCTGGCACTCAACCCTGGCCTGCCCTCTCTGCATAGTCCACATCAAGGGTTTCCCTTATTTATTGACCATTTCTCACCAGGCACGCTATGGCATTACAGAAAAATAGAACCTGCTCATAGACTTCTTCCAGATTTTTCTCTAAAAGATGACCTTGTACAGTGAAGGCTCTATGTGGAAATTTCATTGATGAAAGTCAATATTGTCTGATTGTAATACAAAGAAAGATTTGGGGAAAAGCCAATCTTGGGTCAACCTGGCATTTGGAGTGGAGACCCACATGATAGCATGACCCACAATGCCATGGGAAATTGCTCCCCCAGCTTTATGGACACCCCTTTACCTCTTGGTCTGTCTCTTCCACACAAATTGACTGAGAAAGGCACCCTGGGGGAAACACAGCATCTAACAGTTTTATTGGCATAAACAAGACCTTAGGCAGAACTCCAAGGAGAGTGTGATCAGTGAGAGAGATCTGTTCACATATCTAACAACTACCCACCACCAGCCTTAAGCACCCAGGCAAGGTGACCTCCTGTCATTCCATTTCTCTGCTTTCCTAGTTTCTCAGTGTCCTTCTCTCAGGAGACACCAATCCATCATTCCATCTCTACCTCCATTTCAACCCAAGCAGCAGCATCTCCTCACTGGGACAATTCAATGGTCTCTGTTGGGATCCCTGCTTCAGGCTCTATTCATTCCATTTGCAAATACTGACAGTGCACCCCCCCCCCCGCCCCGGCAGCTATGACTAAGTCCTTGGGTAGAGGGGATGTGGAGAAGTAGGCCTGTGCTTTCAGCATCACAGGAGGATATGGAAGTGAGGGGCTCTCAGTGAAGAATAGAGAGAGCTGCCCAGTGCTCCACGGGGGAATGCACAGAGCAGCATGGTATACAGAGATAGAGCCACAGGCACAAAACTAACAAGGTGGGCAGCCCTGGGCTGTGGTCAGGGAGCTCCATGGTGTTCCTAGACAGCACCAGAAAGCAGAAGGCAAAAGTAAGAAACAACCAGGTTTGTAGTCTCAAAGCGAGTGCTTGTTCAAGAATGAGCAGCCACTCCACTCCATGGTGGCCTTCAAGATCCCATGTGACCTGAGCATCAGCCTCCTCTGTGTTTTTCTCATGCTTCCTTGACCTGTTACAGTGAGACTGGCTGACCCTCTCTGGCCCTTACAGTCCTTCTCACCACAGCAACTGCATTCCCATGTCACTCTCCTCATTCCTCTATATTCAAGCCAGCCACTGATGCACCCTTCCACCAGTGGCTAGGGAGCATGTGTATAGATACAGACAGACAGACAGACAGACAGACAGACAGACAGACAGACAGACACACACACACACACACACACACACACACACACACACACACACACGGAGTGAGCAGCCACAGAATAGCACATAGATTTCCCTGAATGACAGCCCAGGCCAGGAGTCTGGGAAATAGCACACTAGAGCTCAGTACAGCAAGGCTTCATCCTGCATCCCCCTGCAGTGGGTGACTTGGGGCTGGCTTCCCTGGTAGGCACGTGGCTCCTGTGTTGTGTCACTTGGCCCACTCTCCATGTACACAGCAGATGCTCATTTGCCTAAGTGGGGAGCCATGGAGCTGCTGCAAAGAGGGGAGGAGAGAGGAAGGAGACAGACTGCGGGCTGGAAGGGAAGGGCCCATTTCTGGCTGGGTGCTGCTTCCTTTTTTTTTTTTTTTCTTTTCTAAATGTAGTGTGGCATTACTCAGATGAGGACACAGTGACTGTAAATATTAAACACAAACTCTCTATTACATGTTTAATAAACACTCCTAGGCTTATGGGGAAGCAAAATTGCTTTTTATAAACACTGAAGCTGGCGGGCACATTTTTCTGGAAATAATTTATGAATAACTCTGGCTTGTTCATTCGCACCATGGTGGGATCTGAATGGAGCCAGTGTTCAGCTTCCTGGGGATGTTTGTGACCCATCCTCACACATAAAAGGAAGGAAAACAAGGAACTATCTGAGGTCAGATTATGCCTAAGGAAATCCTAATGAGGCTGCCCAGTCCTGTCTTTCCATGTGGGAGGAACAAGGCAGAGTGAAGGATGAGGATGTGACGTGTGTGGGAGGGCTTCAGGGGCCCTGACACAGTCCTTGAAAACCTCATGTATTGTCTGGACTCTGTGACTGTCCACTCTTTCAGAGAGAATACACGCACGCACACACACACACACACACACACACACACACACACACACACACACACACTGACAGATGCTCCATTTGAGAATGTGAGGCTGAGGGGAGGAACTCTTGGCATCCACACATCCTTCTAGCTCCCAGGAGGTATCATGCATTGGCCATTCAGGCCTCTGGATCTTCAGGCATAGCATTTATGGAGTGCCTAGTCAATAGAATAATTATATTTGGGTCCCTAATAAGCCCCTCATCAAGAAAACTCCACTTGAGATATGTAGCCAGTGAGAAGCAGGTTCTTACATAATCTGAAGTATAAAAGTTGAGAGAAGGGTAAATGTGAGGGAAACGGAGATAAAATTCAAAGAAAAATAAAGCCAGACTCCCAGCCATGTCCACAGTTCAGCATGAGCCCAGCACTACCTTTGAGTTAGCCTGCTCAACAATTTGTAAAGGTCAGTGCTGAGTGGAACAGGGTGGTTTCTGACTTGCCCAAGTAATTACTAAGCAGGAGCTGAGAGGCAGCTAGAGCGAAAGGATTGGTAAGAGATGCAGCCAGAGGATCTGGTAAGGCAGGTCTCCAGGCCTGAGCATGGACAGATTCAGGGGCACCCAAGGATACCGTCTCTCAGGTGCCTGTGGCAAGAGACAGAACTCTCCCTGCCATAAGCAGCCAGAACCTGGTCAGGCTGTCTGTGAATCATGGGGATGGGGGTCTGTCTTCTGACATATCTTTAGCACGTGCCTTCAGAGGCCTCAGTTTTTGTTCCTGCCCTCTTTTTTCTTATCCATCGCTCTCTACTTCTGTCCATTCCTACAAGATCCAGAGCTCATGAAGGGTCAGTGGCAACTAAGACTTCTTGAGGAGATCTCTCTCTCTCTCTCTCTCTCTCTCTCTCTCTCTCTCTCTCTCTCTGTGTGTGTGTGTGTGTGTGTGTGTGTGTGTGTGTGTGTGTATGTGTGTATGTGTGTACAAGTACAATCATCTGCTAGCTTGCCCCACTTCCCCTTTGCCTCTAACACACATGAAATACAAGACTCCAAGAGCTGGTTCAACCTGAACTTGGCTGGGCTTTAAAAGGTCATCCCAGACAGTGTGCTCCTTGGGGGTCTAGAAGTCTATTCAGCAAGGATTTTCTGTTGCCTATGGAATCCAGGACTTAGGCTACAGGACAAACTCCCTACTATCCCAGTTTAGAGTAAAGACTACAATACTCTTGGCTTGGTCACCTGGTACCCATGGGTTACAGGTAGAGATGTGGCACCCTGGTCCCAGCAGCAGTCAATGCAGATTAATGACATCCTTTAGCACATCAGGGAGAGCCATGATGTGCTCTACACCCATGGTGCATCCACTCATCTAACCTTCAGGAAATCTTGTCACTGTGGATGCTTCTCCAAACATCACAGATCCCCTCCTGCAGGGATAGCATCTTGCTGGAAACACACACACACGGCATGACATCGTCAGTTATTATTCTACCTACGCTTACTTCCCCTGCCTATGACTGAAAAGTTCTTAAGGCAATTCGGTCAGTCCTAGAAAGCAGAACACACTCTCAGCACCTCCATGACTCTCCCAGATGCAGAACCCCTGGCCAGCAGTGTCTGCAGATATTCTGGTTTCCTCAAATACCTGAGCATACGGGAAATATTTACTTGCAGCAATCTGTGGAAAGAGGCCACATGCCTCATGTTGAAGCTACATGGACTTCAGGAGAACAAACAGATCTGGGTACTATATTTTGAGGAGACCATGGGTCCTATTCCAAGAGGAAGCTAGGTTGGTAACCTACTTCTTGTAACATAGGCTGTCTTCTCCAAGGCCCAAGGATAGATCCCTTACCTAACTACCCACCTGTGCCCTTTACTTTGATGGTTACCATTGCCTTTCAACATGGCAGGTTTTAGAACAACTAAAGAGACAAGCCCCTGGGCATGTCAGTGAGGTTTCTTGGTTGTGTTAAAGTGGAATGATCTACCCTGAATGTGGATGGCAACATTCCATGGCTATGGTCTTGGATTGTATTAACATGAAAAAGGAGGCTGAGCAGGAGCCTGCCATTCATGACTCTTTGCTTCCTGACTGGATTCAGGATTCATGAGACTGGCCATGTCCCACCCCTGCCTCCACACCCTGACTGCCATGATGGACTGTATCACCCTGAACTGTGAGTCTCAACAAACTCTTCCTCCCGGAAGGTGGTTTTGTCAGGCATTTTGAAGCAATGAGAAGATTAACTAATAAACAATGTTTCAACCACATGAATCATCAGAGACCTGTGGGACACTCAAGGGGAAATGGAGACATAATAGATGCTAATAGAGTAGCTAGACTATGGGCAAACCTGTGTGTGAGTAGCACACGGTGGGTATTAGGTACATTATCTCACCTCTCTGAGACCTTACGTCCCAGCAATGAAATGAAGGCTGACCCAGCACAGCCTACTTAAAAGAGAAAAAAAAAAGAAGCCGTTTGGGTGCAAAAATGTCACAGTTATAGCTTAGTCTATGGCTGAAACCCTATTCCCGACAAGTACTGGTCTAATTTGCCAGGCTCTTTTCTTGTCCCTGCAGTTTGCATCAACCCTACCAAAGTGTAAACAGGGACTTGTGATGGAGAAACTCCTGTATCCTTCATCCTCTGGTGTGAAAGGAGGCAGGGCTAAGTATCCAAATGGAGCTAGTGAGTGGCTTTCTGCATTATGACACAGAATCTGTGCAGGGTTTGGTCCCAGTACACAGGACCAGAGGAAGAAGACAGGAGATAGAGGCCATATGCTATAAGTTAGTGTTATTTGTGGTAAGGGCCCATTCCACTCACTGTCTAGCTAAGCAGCTCACTTTCTTTCCTTTCTTCTTTCTGCTCCCTGATGGGGCTCCCTACTACTCAATGGCCTGTGACATCTTTCTCCTGTGGCCGAGAATTCCCACAAGATCAGGAAGGTTCTGCCAGTCCTCCTATGGGTACCACTCGGCTCCTCTTTCTGAGAGAACATATAAGCACATTACTTTCATGGTAAAGAGTGATATGACAGAAGTTGGCTGTCTTTCATACTGGTATATGGAGTCCCCTGAGGATAACAAGCATGTCTAGCTCATCTTTTTATCTCTGTAACTCCAGCATAGGACTTGATGGGTTCAGATAAATATCAAGGAAAAGAAGGAGGCCTTGAAGGGCTTCTCTTTTGGGGGAGGAGTCTCCAAGCTAGGCATGAGTTGAATCTCTGCCATACTTGTTGCAATGACCTTCCCTGACCTCTACAGCTGTCACAGGGATAGCTTCAGACTAATCTCAGTGACTATCTAATGCCTCTCTCCCATTTCGACACTGTGAACTCCAAGGAACCCTGGGCCTCATGTTTCATGCACAGCTGTGGCCTGGGACAGGCTCTTTATAAACATTTGTTGAATGAAATGAGAGAAGACTGCTTGGCAGTCAGAAGGGAAATTACACCTGCAGTAATATAATACCTGCACTTCATGAACTTTGGGTCAAATCTAGCAGGCGATTATGAGTTTTCTATGTATAGTCAAGGCTAATAGCTTTGGGTCCAATGAGACTAAGGATGATGGCCATGCACTTTCTTCCAGGAACTGGAAAGTAAGAATGGCATCATCACAAATGGCATCACTCCATGTTACAGAATATTTTTATTTTGATTATGGAGAATTAAAGCAATACCCCAGAAAACTGAATTCTACTTCTTGGTAGGAGGGGAAGATGTCATAGTGGAAGGCCACACCAATGAGTTCCACTCTGCATTGGGGTTGTCATTAGCAGATGTGGGAAAAGTGCTTCTGTGTCTACAACCTAGGAATTTTTAATGGGGGGTGTAACTGGAAGTTTTCCTGTGTCCTGCCCAGCCCCGTGGTCCCACAGCTGCTTATAAAATAATCACTCAGAGGCTTATATTAATTACAAACTGGAAGGCCTATGGCTCAAGCTTCTTGCTAGCTAACTTAAACCACTTCTTATAACTTAAACCACTTCTATTCATCTATAAGTTGCCTTGTGGCCATGGTGTTACTGGTCTGCTGGCATCTTGCTGCTCCTTGGGTGGCAGCTAGGCGTCTCTCCCTACTTTCCTTTCTTCTCTCCATATCTCTGCTTGGATTTCCCACCTGCCTCTAAGCTGCCTTGCCGTGAGCTAAAACAGCTTTATTTATTAGCCAATGGGAACAACACATATTCACAGCATACAGAAAGACATCCCATAGCAGGAGGGATTTGGCTGTACAAATTGAGTGTGTCTAACCACCACAGACAGTACTGATGAGATTCAATTAAGCTTCCTGCATGTTCTGCCATATGATGACTCAGATGACCCCCTTGGAGCTCCCTGCCCTTGAGAACAGGTATTTCAATAATCTTTGCAGTTTTTTTTTTTTTTTCTTCAAGGGACAGGACTGGAAGATTGGGTAACAGTGGTGCTGGGGGAGGGTGGGAGAAGTCGGCAGGAGAGAAATTAAGCTCAGTGGAGACACAGAAGTCTCATGGGGTTGAACGTCGATAACTTTAGACAGCAAAGTGTGGGCAGGCATGCCACAAGTACATTAGCAGTTTTGAATCATGCTGCTTTTTCTCAATTCATCCATTAGGCGTTTTCTAGCATCTGGTCGCTTACAGACAGAATTTTCACGGTTTTCTGAAAGATGAAATGCCGTTTTCTTTGCTCTCTTTAAGACTTTGAGGTTTGGTCTCTACCCTGGAAAGGTGCATTTATTCTAATAAGTTCTGAACGCCAGTGCTGGACTTGTGTGTGGAAAATACCACTGACACTTTTAGCACCATTTAGCTGTCCCAGGGGTGGGGCTTCCATACAACGTGGGGTATTCCTGATCACTGGGGTCTGACCAATTGCCCACTCATCGGGGGCAAATACATGGACAGAACGAAGATGAGAGAAAGGGTGAAAATTATCAGGGGCCTGTGCAATGGAGATGCCAAATCCTCAGAGTCTGCCACTCCCTCCAGCGGGGAAGGACCCAAGATCGGAAATAATTCCTTCAGAGAGAAATGGACTCTGCTAAGCCAGAGAGACACACAGAAAACCCTCCACCCCCGTCCTCACGTCTGAGCTCTCCTCACTAAAACAAGAATGAGAACACCCCCTGGGCCTCCCCAAATGATGCTGGCTCCTTGTCACCTTTCTCTTAACAGAATGAGACTTTCATACAAAAAACAAACAAACAAACAAACAAACAAAAAAAACCTAGACTTAGGCAGTACAGTGGATTCCAAGTGGATTCCAGCCCCACCTGATGCTGCGGGCACTATGAGGGGTAGTTCCAGAACTCTCCTAGCTAGCTCCTGGCATAGCTACCCTGGGGAACTCTCGCACAAGCACAGAGTGAAAGGGTGTTGAAACAGTTGCAAAAGAGGACGAGAACACAAATTAAATCAAAGAATCCCAGACCTGCTGACTAGCGCAGCTCCCATTGTAGTCACAATTAAGAAAATCTGGTGCTGCTTTTATGTCATACACTTAGTATTGTATGACCATTTCTAGCTTCATTCCTCTACGGCACATTTCCTCACCATCTGAAGCCAGTAACTGCAGTCTCCTGGGGCTCTTCACACCCTCCCCTCGGTACCCTAAGATGACTTTAGAGTTGAAGACATGAAGATTTTCTTCCATCAGAGCCTGATGTCTATCTTCCACTGACTCCCCCTCCCCAAAGCAGGACCCCAACTATCCCTTCTCTGATCTTGTATCTACCACTGACCATGGTCTCGAACCCAATTTCAAGTCAACCCTCAAGGATGTAGTGTTGGCCTGTTGCAGCTGGGCTACTGTGGGGCCACCAGAGCACAGTAACGTAAGCCAGGTGTTGTAAACAGAGACTCATCATTTCAGCTAAGCACACATTGCCCTAAGTCACTGCTCTCAGTGTCTGCAACTCAACCCCAGGGTACTACCTAGCTATATGGAAGTAAGGGTGCCTATGGTGATACTTTATTTGTGCTGAAATGTGATATTTTATTTGTATGTTAATAAATAAAGTTGCCTGGAGATCAGAGGTCAAATAGCCATAAACAGAAGTCAGGCAGTGGTAGCCCACACCTGATCCGATCACATGGCAGGCAGAGTCTCTGTGTGGTCAAGGACACAGCCAAGCGTGGTGACACGAGCCTTTAATCCCAGTACCAACCATAGAGACCTGGAGGTCTGTATAGACAGGCAGTGATGAGGAAGTTATGTGGCTGGGCTTAGAACCAATGAGAAGGCAGAATAGAAAGGCAATAAAAACACAGGTTACACAGAAGAAGCTCTCTCTGTGGAAGCTACTGCTGGTGGTAAGCTAAGGCTAGTCGTGGCTATTGCTCTGATCTCTTTGGCTATTACCTCTGTATTTGGCTCTGTGTTTATTTAATAAGACTGTTTAGAAATTCATCTACAGGTGTCTGTCACTCACCAATAGAGGAAGCACGTGGATGACTAGTTTGTTGCTGCCTGGGCTCCCCATCCTAGAGATTTACTCAACTCTTCTCTGAAAGCTTGTCACAACTTGCCAGACAATGTCTTCTGTCTAGTGCTGCATGTTGGGAATGTAAAGGGGAGGGGTTTGGGGGAAGTACAGGACACCAAGACTGTTGACCAAAGGTAAGAATGGGGTGGAAGGAGAAATAACTCAGCATAACCTTGAAAGACTCATATTCTATTTCCTCTTGGCCTGTTAACGTGCCCCAGGGCAGCTGGTACACGGCCAGGTACTTGGTGAATCATCAGAAGGAATTAATTGATTTAAGGTGGCAGAAGCACTCAGTGTCGATAAAGATACCAAATGCCCTGTCTTTCTCCCTCTACTTAGAGAGAACTGAATTGCATTTTCAGCATGGACATGGTTTACCTAAATGAAACAGAAGAGCCCCAGGAGGAATGCCCAATGATGGTCCTCTGTCCCAGCCAGCCAGAACCAGCATGGTGCAGAAGGCTGGCACATGCAGTAGCCATATTCATGGGTTCTTCAGATACTAAAGAGGGATTTTGGAAATATATATGTATGTACATATATATGCATACATACACATACACACATATACAGTCACAGAGAGACAAAGAAAGTGTGTTGGCTCAGAAAGGTGGCTCTGGAACCTTGTACATAGTTGACCAGGCCATGATGTTTTATGTTCTCTAGTTTCCATTGTTTGAATGGCTCATCTTCCTACTGAGATTCAAGGTCATCCTGAGGAGCAATACTTCTTTGCTGCATCCTGATACCCAGGCTTGTCACATGGGAGAGGGGAGATGACAAAAAGCCTCCTGTCCTTCTGCTGTTGGAGCTTCTTCTTGTTCTGTTGGAAAAGGAAGGCTTATCCATCAGAAGGCCCTTCCCCTCCGTGGAGGCTGATCCATCAAAGGCAAGCCATACAATAACACGATGAAATAGCTCTACTCTCGCCTTTTACGGCTCCCGTCTTTGTCATCTCTAAATGATCGACAGTGCTTTTCCAGGTTTGATGAGAGAACAAACGAGGAGGAGCGGTTTCCTGATGAGTTGTTTAGGCCGCCACTTCTCAACAATGCCATAAATTAACTGGCATGCAGAGAAGGTGTCTGCGGTTGGCAGCGATCAGCTGATGGGACTATGTAAATGAAGTCACAAACAGCTGCAAACCACTGGATAAGCACTCTGGTTCTCCACATCCATTACAAACGCCTTTAAGAGCCTGCTAGTCCCAAGAGGAGTCAAAATCAGCATATTAGAATTCAGTTGTTGTCTAAGGGAGAAAAAAAAATCTACAAAAAGAACCTGTGGACTCAAGGCAGGACAGAAACAAATCTATGAAAAAGATGTGAGTCTGACAGCCTGAAAGATTCTGGAGGGAGGCTGACAGAATAATAAATTTGAAGAGTTCTTTTTTTCTCTTTTTTTTTTTTCAATGTTCATAAAATATTTTAGGTATTTACAATTAATAAGATTTTTCTTCCTTGGTGTTTTATAAATAAATAAAGTAGAATTAAATTAGCGATAAACCTGAAATGATGGCAAAATTTATCTCATGGACTGCCAGAGCTTGAGTGAGGAGGAGGAACTGTCTTTCTCATGAAAGCAAGTGCACACGTGCATCCCTCTGAATGGGGAGTGTTGCTGTGAGCAGGTCCAGCTTGACTCATCCCCGCTGCTGTTAGACTTGCCAGTAATTAGCTGGTGTTTTTAGTTAGCAGAGAAGCAGTGTGAACATAATAGTGATGACTCCAATGTTACCAAAACCTCACTCTAAAGGCCACCCAGGACATCTGCCTCCCAGGAAGCAGAATTCCCTGCACAGGAGTCACCTTGGGGTGGCACACGGCCAATCCAGAGAGCACAGCCGCTGTTCAAAATATTTTTGGAATTTCTTCTGGAGAATTGTTCTCAGAACTATAAAAGAAAATTAGTTTCATTGTTCTGAAATGAGCCATGTGGGCAAAGCAGTCGGCATTGTTCACGTAGGGAGTCAAGCTTAACGTTTCCCAAGTCAGCATTGCACCGGTTGACACAATCAATAGACACTCATTTTCTGCGTAATCACAGCAGTCCAGAACATATGCCCCTGGACTATGTCCCAGGTCCAAAAGGCATTCCCAAAACGGTGAAGTCTGCTCCCCTAAGCTCTTCACTCCAGGACTGTGAGCTAGGCATGTCAGGTTTTCTGAGATCTAGCAAGGGGGCTCCTAATACTATAGCCATGCGGTGAATACTATCAACTCGACAGGAACTAGAATTCCCCAAGGAAACAGAGCCTAGCTTGGGTTAATTGATGCAGGAAGACACATGCCCACTATGAGTGGGACTGTTCCATGGGTTGGGTCTCTGAAGTAAATGAAGAGGAGAAAGGAAGATGAACCCAGCCATGGCCTCTCCCTGCTTCTTTGCTTCTGAAGCAGTGTGGACAGCTCTGTCACACCCCT
>CABHPR010133089.1:27531-39147 GCA_902168415.1 Peromyscus melanophrys | reverse complement strand
CACACACACACACACACACACACACACACACACACACACACACACACTTTGAAAACCTAATCCTGGAATCTCTTCAGCTTATTATACCATTTCTCTAAGATTTTCTGAGTTGTCCATTTATGGTTGTCAATGTGCCTGTTGGTTGATTGGGTGTTCATAGTCAGGAAAGTGATGCAGAAGTAGAAAAGAAGGAAGGTGGAGCCTGTTTCCTCTGCCTCCCATCCACTCAGTTCTCTGCCATATCCAATGGTCTTGTTTTCAGTCTGTCCATTTCTTCTTCCCACACAAGGCAGCCTTCTAGACAAATCTTCCGAGTTTCCCTTCTTGCACATCATGTATACTACAGATCTTTCATTTAAGGACACAAAGAAGTGGCTTATTTGTGTACTGGCTTTCTATTATTCCACTGTATGGTTGTGTGTGTTTCAGTTTATGTTTTCAGTACTTTATGGGAGAACACTCATTTTCCATCTTTGGTCAGTTATACAAACAAGGCTATAACAAATATCCTACGTGCTTTTATTTTCTGTGCATGTGTGGTCTGGGGTGGGCAGATTTACGAATGAAATCATCTGTTCAAAAGTTATGTACATGAGGAAACTTTTGGAAACACTGTCAAACTGTTCTTCATGGAAGTTGAGGTAATAGTTTATCCCCCAGTAATATATGAGGTTACAGGTTAGCCCACATAGTTAATTATCGAAGTTTGTGTTTTTTGCCCATCTGATTACTAACTAATAGTGTCTCATGCTTTTAATTCGGATTTAACTTACAGATGCTGCTGGAACCTTTTTCTGTGTAAGCTGTTTTTATTTTTGTTCTTGGTGTCCAAGCTCTAGGAATGCAGAGGATATATGGCTATCTTTTCACGTGCAGGTTTTAGACATCTTCTTATTAATTTAGTGAAGCGTACCATAGTCTCTGAAAATTTTCCCCTTTGCTTGTATTTTGAGTTTCAAATATCTGTAGACTGTCTTTTACATTGTGCACTTTGAATTCAGAGCTACTTTTCTTTTTATTGTCAAATACAGCTTCAGAATCTTCTGTCAAAATTGGACTTTAGCTGCCTCAAAGTTCTAAAAATACATTCTCCAATGTAGTATAATATTTTCATATTTTAAGGTATTTAAATACTTAGACCTGTCAGAAATGTAGAAAGTCATGTCTCTCTCTTCAGAAGCTCAAATAGTTTTTCTTCCAGGTGTATACCTTCCCCAGCTCCACCCTGGGCTCTCCTCTCTCCTCTCTTCTCTAGCCTTTCTGTTCCTGTCTCTCTACCTTTCCCTGCCTCCCTCCCCTCCTTCCCTCCCTCCCTCCCTCCCTCCCTCCTTCCTTCCCTCCCTCCCTCCCCCTCCCTCTCCTCCTTCCTTCCTTAAGAAAGAATTGAAACCAGAGCCTTGTACATGCTAAGCAAGAACACACAACCAAGTTGTGTGCCTAGCTCAGCTCCACAATTTTCCATTGAGCTTTTTTACTGTGTTATTTGTTGTCTCAATTTCTGAAAGTTTTTTTTCTTCAGTTGTTCCTGTATGACCTGCAGTGTCTCACACAGAAGGGGTCTGCACCCCTCCACTCTGATGCACACTTGATAAATGATCACTAGTGGCTTTAAAGGGTGGCAATGTAGCATTTGTTTGATTTTTTCTTTAAGGGCAGCATGAGTTTTTAACAATTCTGTCGCTCTTGTCTCTCTGCCATTCTTATGTCCCAGGAAAGGCTTTGCCTTTAACCTAAATTCAACAGATCCATTCTACAGTCATCAAGAAATAATGAGGATGGGAAATAAATATTTATTGTTATGAAGTTCTGAGAATTTGGTTGTTTGTTACTTTAGAGATGACGAATTCATGTTATTAATCATATCTGTTTATCCTGTATATAATGAAACATAACACACATCCAAGAAAGGAAACAAATGTTCCCTACCATAAATGACCTCTAAGCTAGATCCCATGTGACAATTCTAAATACCAGGTCAATAAGTAAAGTATTTCCTGCTTCAGTCACAGAATTGGACCTTTCCCCCACTGAGTCTGTCTTAGTTACTTTTCTATTGCTGTGGTAAGACACCATGACCAAGGCAACTTATAAAGAAGGTGTTTATTTGGGCCTCAGGGTTTCAGAGGGTTAGAGTCCATGACTATTATGGCATGGACCATGCCAGAAAGCAGACAGGCATGGTGCTAGAGCAGTAGCCAAGAACATATGTTTTGAGACACAACCATAAGGCAGAGAGAGACACTGGGAATGACATGGACTTTTGAAACCTCAAAGTCTACCCACAGAGACATGGATCCTCCAACAAGGATACTTTCTAAACCTTCCCAAACAATGCCACCAACTTGGGACCAAGTATTCAAATATATGAGCCTATGGAGGCCGTTCTCATTCAAAACACATTTAAAGGGCTGAATTGAGTTCCATCAAAGTTCCAATATTTTATCAACTGAAGATGTGATTATGTGTGGACAGAAGATCTTTAAAGAAGTCATTAATTTAAAATGAGGTCATTAGAGCCTTTGTCTAATATAATTGACATTCTTATAGTCACAAACACAAACAGAAGAAAGTGTGTGAAGGCATAGGAAGAAGACAGCCATTTACAAGGCAAGAAGAGAGGCCTACACAGAAATCAACTCCCAACTTTGTCAAGCTCTTCAGTTTTTATCAAAAAACTTACAGATTGAGAATCAAGAGATCATAGAATTATGTCGTTTGGGCCACACATTCTGGGGCACTTTGTTATGGGCAACTCTAACAAAGTAATCCACTCAAGTATGATGAGTCCCTCTCTACCTACTGGCAATACCAACAGTCTGCTTTCTTCCAAAATGTCAGCTTGTTCTGGTCTTCAAAGAAATAATGGTGTGTGTGTGTGTGTGTGTGTGTGTGTGTGTGTGTGTGTGTGTGTGTACCAGTTTGCCTACATTATATTTGTAGATCATCACTTTTTTATGTAAAAATATTCTACGGTGCATTTGTCTATTTTTTAGACTTTTAGATTGTTTTCATTTCGAGTTTATTTTGAATAATGTTGTCATTAGATTATCATAAACATCTCTTTGTGTTCATGCACACACATTTCTGTTGGTGTAAAAGAGTAGACCTGCAGGATTAGAGGGTGTGTGTGTTAAGATTTAACAGCTCTGTCAATAGTTTTTTGCATTAGTTAAGTTCCATCATTCTGACAAAAATACCTCACAGAAGCAACTTAAGAGAGGGTAGGTTTGTTTGGGGCCGTAGTTACAGAGGATTTTAGATCATCATGATGGAGAAGTCATAGTAGAACAGCTCAGATCACATGGTGGGAACGTGAGGCAGAATGGCTCACATCATAGTGGACCGATAAACAGAGAGTGCATGAGGAAGGAGCCAGAGATAGCACAGTCGCTAGGGCCCAGCTTTGGTAACCTACTTCCTTCAGCTAGACCCCACCTCCCGAAGTTTCCAAAATCTCTTAAAGGAGTGTCCCCAGTGGGGCTCCAAGCATTCAAAACATGAGTCTGTGTGTCACAGTCGACCCTTGGCTACCAAAGGCTCACAGCTACTACATAATAGAAATATGTTAGGTCTACCTCCAAGAGTCTCTATAGTCTCAGCAGTTTCAGGATTGTTCAGAAGTCTAGGTCTAAAGACTGTATTGAGACTCCAGACAATCATTTGGTTGTGAGCTACTGTAAAATAAAAAAGAAAGAAAGCTATATGCTTCCAGTACACATACGATGCACAGAGTAAGCATTCCCATTACAAAAGGGAAGTGGTGAGAGGGTAGAAGGGAGGGACCAGACCAAAGCAGGACTGACATTCAGCTGTATAGACACCACGTTCCAAAGATTCTACGTCCAGCATCTGGGGCACATGGTAGCATGATGTGAACTCCAATGGGTTTGCTGGTTCTGCCCTCTGGCCTTGCAAACATGAAGGCCACATAGCCTCTCCCTGGGAATGCTTCCCTTGCTATCTACAGCGTCTCATGGCAGATGTTCCATGTTTCTAACACCTCAGAATCTTTGAGTCTCTATTGCAGTTTAGGCTCCCCCCTCACAGCATCATATATTACCCTGCCAGGCATCCTGCAGAGAATCTGATTCTGAGCCACACAGCCTGGCTTCATAGGCTTTCTTCAAAATCCCTCCATGTTCTCATAGCTCTTGCATATAGCATTCATACAAAATCATCATCACATGGATAATGCCACTTTCTGCTACCAGCTGGAGGAGTAGCTAAGAACTCTGGGACCACAGCTACAGTAGTGGCCCTTAAGTGCCTTGGTGGCTGAACCTGGAAAAATACTTCTCTAGCTGGCATGTAGAACATTCCAGTAGCACTCTCCAAAGGAAAGCCTTTCAAATGGGTTTCAGTTTATAGCCCGGAACCTTCCTTAGGTGAGGTCTAGTCATTCCTGAACTGTCCTCCAGGTGCCTTTACCCTTGTCCCCTACAGAGCAGATGGCTTTTCTTTAATGACTCCAATCTGTCTGACAGCTATGACCTCTTTGTCCACAGCTTTAAATAAATCTCATTTCTGGCCAAAGTGCATATTTTTCAAATCTTTTTGCTTGGTTGTTTTGCTACCGATTCCCACTATAAACCTAGCTAAAAGTAGCAAACAATAACCACTCCACAGTCTGAAGCTGCATTTCTTTGAAATTAGTGCATTTCATTTTAATTCAGCCTCATTCACTTTTTCAGGATATGAGCAGATGTATACAAATTCATTGTCAGGATGCAACACAAATGGAAACTAACCCAATTCCAAATAGAGACCTTATTCCCATCTAAAACCATATGCATTTCTATAGATGGTCTGGTCATCTCAACTCCCACCAGAATGTCCCATCAAGCTCTTGCTTACAGCATCTTAGGGCTTCCCTAGTCCATGTCTCCAAACTTTTCCACATTCCTGACAAACCAGTTCCAAAGGCTTGAGAGCCACATGGTCAGATTTAGTCATGGCAATGACCCCACTTCTCCAGTACCACTTTCCTGTATTCTTTATTGTGAATTGCTATGACCAAACTACTCAACAGAAAGCACTCACAGGAATATTTATTTTGGCTCACGCTTTCAGAGGGTTTTAGTTATCCTGGCAGGGAAGGCATTGTGGCAGAGCTCAAACAGTGGTGGGAAAATATGACAGATGCCGTTCATATTGTGGAAGATCAAAATGCATGATGGGAAGGAGTCAAGGATCATAAAGTCCCAGGGATCTGTCTTTAGTGACCAATTTCCTCCAGCTAGGTCTCGCCTCCCTAAGTTTTCATCCCAAAATAGTGCCATAAGTTAGGACCCAAATATTCAAAACAGGACACTTAGAGGAGGTGCTAGACTCAAGCCACAATATTTTTCAAACAGGTTTAGCAAATTATGCTCCCACTAGTAGCTCAAAAGACACCCATTTGCTCTACAATTTTGTCAACATTTATTACTGCCAAAGTTCTTAATATTTTGTCATTCAAGGATATAAAATGGTTTCTCAATATTGTTTTAGTTTGCATTTCTGCAAATTAAAAAGCTGTTCGTGTATTTATGAGTCACTAGAATAGTCTCTTCTAGAATGTATGTTTTAACATGCATACATGCGTGTGGGCATTCAAAGTTTAAAAAGCCCAGTTTGAAGGTATTCTTTATATGTTGTGAAATGAACCCTTTGTTGGTTATATATTGAATAAGAATATTTTTGTAAATATATATTTTTAATTCTATGAAATATAACCTTATTTTTTATAGTATACCTACAACTAGAAAACAGTGTTGAGTGTGCTGAGGGTCTAAATAAAAAGACAAACAATGAAACGACCAAAAAATTATATAGATAAATATCTCATAACCTTTAAGGAGAATATTTTTAATACTGTGTAAAAATAGTCTCAAAATCAATCTCAAACCACTATTAAGAGGATGAAAAATCAGGCCTGTATGGGATAAGTGATATTTTTAGCTGTGTTAGAGTAATGTAAATCTGTATTATTGTAGGTTGAAATTAATGGCTAATACTAAAAGTGGGTTCATCAAGGCATAATATACAACTATTATTTAAAGACTGTAAAACACCCAGTGAAGCACTATTTTGGGCAGTGAGATTGGGGCTGAGGATGGATAGGAAAAGGATAAGGCAGTGTTGGATTCCATTATATCCCTCCATGCTATTTGCTTTGATAATTGTGTGCATGTGTTACTTTGATTTTTTTTAATGGTGCTTAAAAGATATAGCATTTCTTAAGGTCTTACCGAATACCTCTGTAGTGGGAATGAGAACACATCCCCAGCCAATGTAGGCGTTTGCTAAAGTTTAAACAATAAAGCCAGAAATTATTTTAGGTCTTTTATATACTTTACCATAAAGATCACGAGGATTGCATTCTTGCTCATAATATATTCATGCTAGCTTTAACGGGAACTGATCTTTTGTTTAAAGCACTTACACGGCCACTCAAGTCTTCAAGCAAATTGCCTGCTCAGGAAGATCCAGGGGGGCTTATTCTTTGGCTTCAAGTAGCCCCAGGATACTCCCGTGAGCTCCCTGGGGCTCTAAGTATCCAGTTCAAGAAGGATATTTCCAACTTGTTAATGCTGTCATTATGGCTAAATATGTGATGGTTTCCAGATGTTCTCTCTGCTGCAGACGTCAGATAGGGAGCATAAGACAATGTAATCGGAACACTGTTCATTTTGCAATCAAATGATCTGCTTAGGTCCAGACCAGGACCTGACTTTGAACAAGTCACTTGAAGCCTCCATGTCTCTAATTCCCTCAAAAAAAAAAAAAGTCCTAAAAATAATTGATTTTTTTGTAAACTATCTAACATCTTCTATTTTGTAAACTACCTAACATTCATCTTCTGTAGTATGAGCATGAGAAATTAATGTAAATTTTAATGCCAGTATTTTATTTATTTATTTATTTATTTATTTATTTATTTATTTATTTATTTATTTATTTATTTATCTATCTATTTATTTATCTATTTATCTATCTATCTATCTATCTATCTATCTATCTATCTATTTATTTATTTATGGTTTTTCAAGACAGGGTTTCTCTGTGTAGCTTTGCGCCTTTCCTGGAACTCACTCTGTAGCCCAGGCTGGCCTCGAACTCACAGAGATCCTCCTGTCTCTGCCTCCCGAGTGCTGGGATTAAAAGGCACACGCCACCGCCCGGCCAGTATTTTAAAAGTAAGTTGGATACACATTAGTGGCTTTATGTTTCTCCAAGAGGTTTGCAATAACCAGCTACACAATATTAAACATTTCCATTTACGGAGCACTACCTGTATGTTAGGAACTATCACTATATAAAGAGAAATACCTGTTCTCAGTAGCGCGCAGTCTACACTCTCGGCTCTTTTAGAAATGTCGCTTGCGTGGGCCTGTGTGCTGCATGTTTTCATAGTTGCATTACCTTGGAAAAGGCATTTCTTTGCCTTGGGCTTCGGTTTCTCTGTCAGTAACAAGGGCACGTTTACATATGCTTTAGAATCGCTCGTTGCCTATATGCGCTCTCAAGACTCCTCCCCGTGTTAGCTTTAAGGAAAAGATAGCTGCAATAATGTTTGTTGACTAGCATCTCCTTGTTCAGAGTTCAGCCTGGAAGGACTCAACACCGAGCACAGAGGGAGCTAGTTACACAGGTGGAAGAAGAGTTCAAAGGTCAGAGGGGACAGTGGGAACCCAGAGATGAGCTACTTATGAGCCTTCTCTCATCCCCCCAGGCTTTAGGACCAAGCAAGAAATTGGCATGGCCAAAGCCTGAGGTCAGGGTCATCTGAAGAGAAATAGAACTAGATAGTCCAGTGGCCAAAGTAGAGACAACTAGGGCCAGACAGTGCCTGGGAGAGGAAAGGGCTGGTACACCCCAATGTCTTCTGTTCTCTGCCTCATGTCTGACTTCAACCTAACTGAAACTCTCTCACCAAGTGCCTGAGAAACACAGACTTCAGATCCAAAGCAAAACAGAGGAAGAGTGCTCATGAGTGTGAAAAGTGGAGCTGGCCCCTTGCCATGGGGCTCAATGCTTCTTCAGGGAACTTTGGATGAGCTGGAGGAAATCCAACTTATATTGACCAAATAACATTAGCGGAAATGATTCATTTGTGTATATTATTTGAGACAAGGAGATTATCGTCCCTGTTTTTCAAATGAACAAAAGCTATCTGAGGCCAAATTTGCTCACATTCACACAGAAAGTAGAGGTGAGTGAGAACTGGAACCCCAGCCACTTGCCTCCAATATATGATCTCTCCTCTGTGCCTGTCAACAATGAGACGAAGTCAATGGGATGTGTGTCTGGTGAATGGGGAGTCTCTATTTCCTCATCTGAGAAATGGGGCTTGGAGTCCATTATTAGTATAGACTAGAATCATTAGAGGGCTTTACAGAAATGCTGAGGTCTTGTGGGTTCTTGAAGGCTATGTAGGCCTCAGAAGGATACTGATAAACTTTTTCTTTGCTCTTCTTATTCTGAGAAAGGAACCCTTTTTCTCTTCCTGCAGAATTAATTTTCATTGGGAGTGATGAAACATAATATTGTTTCCAGGGACCTATTTGGTTGCACTTAAAGCATGCAAAGCCATTGTCACATCTCACAGCCTATGAGCCTCCAGGGCTTCCCAGAAAGCGTATTGGGTCTGGCCTCCATCTCTTGTGCCCTGTGCTCTAACTGAGGGCTACCTGCATGTTTGACATTAGCTCTCTCTGGCAACTGGATCTCTATTGGCCGCACATCTGAGAACTCTTGAGAATACTGTTTATTCCTTGAGCAATCTGGAATGAATTAAGCTGAATAAATTGGCTCTCCACTTGGCTGTTTCAGATGGCAGCAGAGAAATAACATGTGCTCTTTCCTCCCGTTTTCTCTTTCTTTTTTTCTTTTTCTTTTTTCCTTTATGAAGGGGGAAAGAAAAACACATCCATATCCATGGAAAAATTAGATTGGGTCAAATCATGCTCCCTGTCTCCTGCAAGTGGGAGCCTTTCTTTGATCAGAAGATTAAGGTGTCTCAGAAGAGTGTTGGGATCGAAGACACCTGGAGAATCCATTCCGAAGCCTGTCTGGAACCCTGGGCAGCATAAATCTAGGTGGGACTGGGATGTCCGCAGAGCCAGCCCGGAGCTTGTTGCCAGGACTACTGGCACAGTGAGCAAACACAGCAAAGAATTTTCCCTTCCTAATCCTCCGCCAGTCTTACCTTTCTCCTCGGGGCCAAACATCCATCAAAATAAAGCCACATGGGGACTTGGAAACATTGTTCAGAAAGACATTAGAAGAAAAAGCCTAAGGAGGAATAATGTGGGCAATATGAATCATGGTCAGATCTGACACATGCATTGCTTTAACTGTTTAATGTTGGTTTACAATTAGTTGCTGATAAAGTCTTGAGTATTGTGCTAAATTCTTGGCATATTGTCACCTTATTTACAGGTAACAATAGCCCCTAATAAAAGTACTCCTTAAAGGCAATAAAATTGGGACATTTTGAACTCCAACTTTTAGAAAATACAGCAGGTGGCTTTCAATGTTAAGCCTATACACCTGTGATTCCCCCTGACTCTAAACCTTCACTCCACACAACAGGAAGATGTGTTGTCCAGATTCCTCATTGGGAAAAAACTTGTCCCAGCTATCAAAGGTGTTGTCTGTAGACAGTGATCAGTAGTCAGCTTCCTCAGGGATCATATCAGCTGCAGAGAACTACCTTCCCAAGGGGTGAACCTTTTCTAGGATGCTGCTACACAGTGACTAAAGGCTATTTATGACTGCAGACCCTCTTTCAACGTTACTGTTTGTGGAGTCCCTCTCATAGAGGAGAGGTGATTTTCCACTGTTATCTCAGTAAGACCACTCATCACATTTGTGTCCATCTTCACTCACATTTAAGTCCCCCTAAGACAAAGTCCACACCTATTGGTCAATCGGTCTTCATGGTCAGATTGGAAGACATTCCTAGTTATCAAATACTTTGTCTTCTACTATATGGCAATAGATGTGAAGTCACAATGATTTGTCTTTTGCTTTAGAAAGTATGTCCTATCATGCCTTTGACCACTGAATCCCTGAGACCTTGACTGATATCACAGATCTCTAAATCTCTATAGGTTTTATTTTTTGGCTCTGAAGTACCTTTGTGTTCCGTGACCTCCATCTTGTTTGCTAATTATTCCCCATTAGCATTAGTTAATCAATGTAACCTATCAATGGTTTATTCCATGGGATGTCCATGAGATTCATATTTGTTTGGACTATGCTGTAATACACAATGTACAAATTAACATAGATTTGAAACAATATTGTTCAGATATATTTTATCCCTTCTGTTTTAATACTAACTTTTCAAAGTTATCTATTCTGATTGAAAGCATGTTTTCCAGATAAAAGTTTCTGAGGTCCTGTGAGTCTCCTTCAAAGACAGCAGAGTGGCAGTGTCAGGCTCGTTCTTGATTGAATTGTAGTAGTGTGTAGTCATCCCAGCACCAACTGGTTTTAGCAGGGACCAGACTGGGAAATTCGATGTGATATGGCCCATTATGCTTCTCTCTCTGAGATCCTTAAGGGTGACACCAATCTCCATCTCTAGCAGATGTGATTTTATGTTTAATTTCTTCCTTTAGCCTAGAAAAAATATATGCATATGTGTGTGTATTACACACATGAATACATGTACCCACATATATGTATATATAAAAAATAAGTAAAGATAAATATATTTAAAATTTAGGATTAGTTGCCAAATTTAAGCTTTTGTGTTATAATCCAATTTTTCCCCAGTAAACTTCTGTTCAATATGAAAGTGATAAGGAAAATGTTCCCTTGTGGTGATCTTTTATTGGATATTCCCAACTTGCCTTGAACAGGAGGGCCACTTCAGCAACGTGGGAACTTACCACACTTCAATTACATCTATCTTCCCACCTTCTGCCCTAAGGGAAACACCCTATGAATCTGTCTGCTTCTCTGTCACTGGGCTTTGTGTAGTATCTGCCAATGTTTATTTCCCCATTAGTTAATGTGTTTATTATTCAATAAGTATTGCATGAGTGAGTGGTGGATACAGAGATGAATATATTCTGTCAAATAAAAAATAAATTTTCAGTCATCTATTGCCCACAAATATTGTCTTTTTTATCAGTGCTAAATAGAGCTTTTTCTATTTATTTTTTCTTTCTTCCTTTCTTCCTTTCTTCCTTCCTTCCTTTCTTCCTTCCTTCCTTCCTTCCTTCCTTCCTTCCTTCCTTCCTTCCTTTTCTTTTTTCTTTTTTTGACAGGGTCTCATTATATAGCACTATATAGACTAGGCTGGCCTCAAATCCAAGATCCTCCTGCTTTTGCCCTCTAGTGCTAGGACTAAAAGCATGTATCTCCACACTTGGCCAAATGGGTTTTTGTTGTTGTTTTGTTTTTTTCTCTTTAGTCCTTTAAGTGGCAGGAGCCCAGGATTTACTCAGAAGACCCAATGAGGAAAGTGTATAAAGTCACAGACAGTTAGGAGTCTTGCCTTTTCAGAACTCTGTCAGCCTTAGATGATACGAACTCATCATGTCTGTCTTCTTAGCTCCAGATACCTCTCTTTACACACACACACACACACACACACACACACACACACACACACACACA
>CABHPR010133089.1:11628-26499 GCA_902168415.1 Peromyscus melanophrys | reverse complement strand
CACACACACACACACACACACACACACACACACACACACACACACACGGGGGGAGGTGGTATTTATTAAATCTAACACTCAACAAATATCTTTTTATGAGTATGGCCCTAGACATTGAAAGCACAATGGGACAAACGTCCAGTAGCCTTTTTCCTCACAGAGCTTTCATTCTAGTGGGGTCCAGGTATATAGAAAGACAGTGAATGGATAAGAAATTTAGGAGATTAGTAGATGATAATGGAGGAGAAGTGTTAAAAGCAATATATTTAAAACAACCACCAATGGAAGGGAACAGTTTTGGTTGGGTGATCAGAGAAAGATCCTTCAATGAAGAGATGACATTTGCCATATCTAAAAATCAAAACGAAGACAGCTTTAGAAGACATAGGTGAAGGCCTTAAATATTCAAAACCATTTACAAAGTTCTAAGATGCCACAGTGTGGCTGTACCTGACCGTTACCATCAGTGATTCTTGTTTTACTGAGGGGATTCCTAAGGACAGGGACAGGGAATCTGCTGTGGGTTGTTCTGTATGACAAATATGTTAATAAATAAAGCACTGATTGGCCGGTAGTCAGACAGGAAGTATAGGCGGGACTAACAGAGAGGAGAATTGAGGAAGGAGGAAGGATAGGGGAGACTGCCTGGAGCCACCGCCAGGACAAGGAAGATGTAAAGTACCGGTAAGCCACGAGCCACGTGGCAAAGTAGAGATTAATAGAAATGGGCTAAATATAAGAGTAAGAGCTAGACAATGATAGGCCTGAGCTAATGGCCAAGCAGTTTAAATAATGTGAGCGTCTGTGTGTTTATTTATAAGTGGGTTCTGGGACTGGCGGGACTTGGGAGCTGGTGGGACTTGGGACCTGGAGAGAAATTCTCCAGCAACAGGAAGCAATTTGCCCAGTGGTACATTGGAGTAGCTGGAAGAGTGTAGACTTGCACACCTATTTTTATGATTCCAAAGACAGTGGTATTGACCACTTGAATCTCAGAAGACCCCTCCCATGAAGCAGTTCAGCTGCTTCCCAGCTGGTTACTCTGCATCTATCCCTATATCTTCCTTCCCAACCCAACCATACCCATCTTCTATAGCAAAGATGGCTGGAGCTGTGTTTCTAATACACGAGTCTACTCATACCCCTTTTGCTTTGCTCACTTCTTTTGTATGCCAGCAGCACAAGGGATGAAGTCCAAGCTCTCCACTCTGTTAGTCAACCTATTTTCAATATTTCCTAACCTTGTCACTTACGATCACCATGTTTCACACTCTCCTCTTAGGAACACCAGCAAAATGTGTCACTGTATCTTTAAGCATGCTGTTCTCTTTGTTAGAAAACTGCAGTCACCTCTGTTCACTCAGATGGCATTTGTTGTGTAAAGTATCACTCTAGTTTTAGAAGCATAAAATTTTGCTGTAGTATAGTGTTGTCCCCATTATTTCAGTGGTTTTTTGCCTTTTCAAACTAGACTATGAGGTCCTAAAGGGGCTAAAATACATCTTGGTAAGCGATCCTTAGCAACTTTCAAATGAAAGCTTGAAGACATTTGAAGCCCAAGGATGTGAAAGAAAGAATGAGAGAAGTTAAAGCGACTGTCTCAACTTAGCTAGGTTTTGCTTTTGGTCAGTGACTCAAGGGCAACTTGACCATCTCTCTAAACCTTATGCTTTTATTTATATATTTAAAAACAGCCAATTTAAGAAAGCCACATTTAAAAAAATTTTTTTTGAGCCAAGGTCTTAGTATATATCCCTGGATGGCCTGAAACTCTTTATATAGAACAGAGTGGTCTCAAGCTTACAGCAATCCTCCTGCCTCTGCATCCTGAATGCTGGGTTACAGGCATGCATTACTCTGCCCTACTTCCTTCTTTTTTTTGCATTTTGTATTATTTGCATGTTTTCATACAAATGCTATACAAGGATATACTAATAAAATTTATAATATTGTTTTGTGTGCTTACAGTCTCCACCTCAGTAGTATGGTGCAGCACAAGTTAATTAGCCAATTGCTTTTATCCATTAACATCATTTAAAATTTTAATTCTGCTGCAACATGTGACTCTAAACAATGATGTTTGAGTATATAGTATTATTTAATTATAAGAATATGTCATAGTTCACTTGCATCATCCTGTTGATGGACATTCAGGACACTTTATAGTTTACTTTTATAAACAATGATGTAATATTTTTGTATATGTTTCATGATTCATATGTGCAAATTCCTAGACCAAGTGGTAAATGCATCATCAGCTTTACAAAGGATTACCAACTATAACTCTTAAGTAGATAAATCAATCACCACTCCAGTAAGTAGTGTGTGAACTTTTAATTACTCATATGTATATTAGCATAGCATTTAAATATTGTGAAAAGCCCTGCTGCTTTCAATTTTTTTATGTTAGAAGGTACTCATTTCAAGGATATCATTTGTTGAATTTTGACAAATTTATAAACCACTGCATGCAATACCATCTCAATCCAAATATAGAACAATTCCATCACTCCCTAAAATTTCCTACAAGTCTTTGACATTAATACTGTCTCCAAATTCAGGCCCCAGGCAACCACTAATTTAATTTCTGTCATTGTAGAGATTCATTACAGAGATTCATTTTGACTTTGCTAAACTTTCATTTCCATGGACTCATAAAACATGGATCCTTGTGTCAGACTTTTTTTTTAAAAATTAGCAAAATATAGTTTCTCTTTGAATGTAGTTTCTTTCCTGAACTATTTGTTTCTGAGTTTTGGCTATCTGAGTAACATAAACAGAGACATGTCTGAAACTCTGTTATTTCCTGAAAAATAATAAACATGGCTGGTATTATTTCTTCCTTAAACACTTGATAAGAATCTACCAAGGAAGTCATCCAAGCCTAAGAATTTTTATAGAATGAATTATTAATTACAAATCCAAATTGGTTAATAAGTATAGTTTTACCTTATTTTCTAGTTTTTCTTGAACTTGGTTGGATAATTTGTAATCTTTTAGAAATTTATTCAATTTTGTAAGTTGGTTAGTTTGCTATCATTGTGTTTATAACATTTCCTTCTTGCCCTTTCAATGTCTGTAGGTTCTGTAATGCTGTCTCTTTATTTCAGGCTTGATATTGGTCATTGTGTCTTTCCTCCATTTCTTCTTCATCAATACAGAAATTTATCAACTTTATTGGCCATTTAAAAGAAATAGCGTTTGGTCTTATTGATTTTTTCCCTCTGCTCTGTTTTCCATTCTATCAATTTCCACTCTTCTTTCTATTCTGTTTTCTCAGTATATAATTCACCCCTTTTGCTTATTTATTTATATTTTAGCCTTTTAGGTTTGAAGCCCAGATAAGTACCTTCCTTTTTTTTTGTCACACAGAATCTAGAGCTAAAATCTTCACTCTAACCACATGTGTGGGAAGGTAGTTCTCTAAAGTCTTCAACATTTTTGTGTTTTTGCAAACAGAGGCACTGATTGGCTTTATTTTGCATCATCTTTTCAAATATCCTCATCCATCATTCTCAGAAGATGGACTGTCTTCCTCTAGGCAAGGGTAAGGTATTTATAGCCTAAAAAGGTAGTGACAATATTCATGTCTAGAGAAATGGGCAGATGTCTTACTGTCTGTAATAATCAATCCAGGATGTCTGAGCACAGGTTCTCTCTTGTAACACACTTCACTGCATGGGAATGTGCTGAGCTTTCTTTGCACCATTCCCTTAGAAAGGTCGTCAGAAAACTGGAAGAAGAAAGTTGCTGATATTCTGCCTGCTGTCATTTCTGTCCTTGGTCCTTTAGTCAGATGTCATGTGTCTTCTGTCAGCACCTGTGGAACCCTCGGCAGCAGACTTATTAGATGCCAGCAGAGTGATTAATCAGCTTCTCATCATCACAATGGACTACTTATAAAGAAGAGGATTGTGTGCTTCCTAGTCCTGGGGATCCTGGGATGTAGTGCTGGTACACTTCTCAATGCATTTTATTTGTTGTATTTATTAATAAATTCAACCATCTTTTTCTGTTTACTCACCATGAAAGTGATACTAGAGTACATTCAGAACCACAGATCTTCCACCACAGCAGCCAAGCCAGGGCTTGTTCACAGAAACTATTACAGCAACTCCACTCCTTGGAAACATGAGCTGGTTTTTTTGGTAGGGTGGAAATACGTGTGGTGGCCATCGTTTTTTTAAAGATTTACTTAATATTTTTGTTTATGTATCTGTGTGTCAATGTGTGTATGCACATGTGTTTGTGGGTACACAAGAAGGCCAGAAGAGAACACCAGAGCCTCTGGTTCTAGAGTTACAGGTGACTGTCAGTTGCCCAGTGAGGGTCTGGGAACCAAACTCTAGTCTTCTGAAAGAGCAGCAAGCACGCTTAACTGCTGAGCCATCTCTCTAGCCCCTGGTGATCATTAAATAGTTAGTTGGTGGCTCAGAGAGTTTCAGAAAGTTGTTTGTGTTTTAAAGCTCTTGAGGGTAGGGCCAGGCTTTTAAAACTCAGTGCTCGGCACTTGGTCTACCAGAGGTGCCTTCCTCAGTGTGTGATCAGGCCACCATCTGAAAAAGAACCAGCTAGAGTATTTGGTAAAATTTGGCATGCCTGAGTCCCACCCCAGAAACACTGAGTCAGAACCTCTGTAGGGCCCAGGGCAGGGAAGCCATGCTGTAAAAGAACTCTACCGATGATTTTTACCATCATGTTTTGAGAAGTCCTGCACCTATTATATGGCCTTTAAAAAAAATTATTATTACTAAGTCATTTGATGAAGAAGAATACTTAAGTCATTTGTTCCTCAATTTCCATCCCTGGTGACTGGCTTTCCTGGCTCAGGAAATTATAACCCAAGTTCTCACGCACTTATCCCATTTAAAAGGACCAAAAAGAAAAAGAAAAGGTCTGGCTGCAGTGCCTTCAGAGCTACACTGTGCAAACATTCAAAGCAGGACGTTTCTGCAACTGGCTGTCAGCCTAGAATGCACGCACGCTCGGTACCAGGAAAGGAGCCTTGCAGGCTTGGGGTTGTGGAAATATTAGCAAAGGAAATGAAGTAAGAAAGCGGATGTCAGGAAGGGGCTGTTGCAGAGCTCCGCATTACAATGAGAAATATTATCCTGAAGGCCCAATAAAAAAGGCCTTTTTCTTAAGCTCTTTATCAGTTCAGAGATTGTTTTCTTCTGTCTACGGTTTTGTTTGGTCTCTCTTTGGCGTGTATTTCTCCTGGCTTCCTGGAAATGCCTGTATGTCAGCTTTGCCGGAAAAGAATTGAAGGATGGTTTCATCTTTATTTCTTACCTTACATACCATATACAGCCTGATTCCACTTTCATTCTGCCATCCAATCACTACCACCTTTACATGCTCACTTAGCCAACATCTATTGAGTCTCAGACACTGTGCTAGGTGCTATAACCCTTAAAGGCAGCAGATCTTCAAGGAGAAAATCATGTAATTACAATGGAAAGTTGAAAATTATTTTTAAAAAGTATCTTTCTATCCAAAAGAATTAGCGACATTTTTAAGCAGGACTGGAGAAAAGACTAGAAGGTAAGTGGTTGAGATGGTACTAGGCAGTCTGGATGACTCTTCACTTCTCTAGCTGTGTGTTCTTCATCTCATTGTGTTTTTATTTCCCAATTTTGAAAAGGAGAAATCTAGAATGGACAATATTGTTGGGTACAACAACAACAATAATAATAAAGCTCTATGTTGCAATGCTTGTTGTATAGCACAAACACACATACACACACACACACACACACATATACACACACCCACACACATCTATATATGAGTGGTAGCTTTATTCTCTCTAGAAAGGGAGGTGGGCAACGGGGATGAAAAATAAAAAGGTGTCTTACCGCACAGATAAATTCTCCAGGTACTTGCTGAGTTGCTCTGGGAAGAGTAGAAAAGTCTATCTGAGTGCAGTTGTCTTATTTGGGGTTACTATTGCTGTGTTGAAACACCATGACCAAAAAAAAAAAAAAAAAAAAAAAACCAAGTTGGTGAGGAAAGGGTTTATTTGGCTTACACTTCCACAGCACTGTTCATCATCGAAGGAAGTCAGGACAGGAACTCAAGTGGAGCAGGAACCTACAGGCAGGAAGTCATGCAGAGGCCATGGAGGGGAGCTGCTTACTGGCTTGCTCCTCATGGTTTGCTCAGCCTGACTTCTTATGGAACTCAAGACTCCCAGCCCAGGGATGGCACAACCCACAATAGGCTCTCCCATCAATCACTAATTAAGAAAATGCCTCACAGCTGGATCTTATGGAGGAATTTTCTCAGTTGAGTTTCCTTCCTTTCAGATAATTCTAGCTTGTGTCGAGTTGACGTGAAACTAGCCAGAACAATAGTTATGGCCGTTATCCTTCTGTCCTCTTCTTGACTCGTGTTCCCAGGTGAATGAAATTCCTAAAGGAGAGAGTTTAAGATAATAGCATGGAGAAGCCAGGTGGTGGTGGCGCACACCTTTAATTCCAGCACTCTCCAGGCAGAGGCAGGTGATCTCTGTGAGTTTAAGGCCAGCCTGATCTACAAAAGTGAGTTTGAGGAAGACAGCCAGAGCTACACAGAGAAACCTTGTCTCAAAAAACAAAATCAAAACGACAGAAAACAAACAAACAAACAAACACAAAAAGGGATAATGATATGGAGGGGTGGAACGAAAAATGAACATTTGAAAGGGAGGGGATGAGTGAGCTAGTATAATTCTAAGTCTGATCCCCCAGCTCAGTGTGTGGAAATTCTGCACTTTGGAGTACCATTTCTTGAGCCCTAAGACTGCTGATTTAAATGTCAGTTACATTTTAAGATAGGCATGGTGGCACACATCAGTAATTCCAGCACTTGGGAGGTGCAATTAAAGGGATTAGGAGTTTAAGGCCAGCACCAATTTCATAGCAAGTTTGAGGCCAGCTTGGGCTACATGAGACACTGTTTTAAAAAGCAAAACAAATTTTAAGAGCCAGTAATTTTTTAAAATACCTTCACAATAACATCTAGAGAATAACTAACCAAATAAATGACATCATCATCTCTGACACCAAGACACAGAATTTACCCTCCTAGTTGCTGTAAGTACTTCAGAAAGTGAATGAAGAGCTACCCAGTACTGGAGGTGCGCTTGTAGAGGCGGGCAAGGATATGTAAAGGCCATTCAAATGTCCGGCTGAACTAGGTAGGGTTTCCCATTTTCTTGTACTTCCAGAGTCTAGGAATGGCATAATGCATGTAATTTTAATACAATTTTGGGGGAAGCCAAGCTAATCAATCCCTTACAAATAAAACAAGTGTATCTACCATTGGACATAAAATCTGTGACACTTCGAATTTGATTTTTTGCTTTGAATAAATGATTGTCTAAATAACTTTATTGAGTGCCTACCAAGGTGTAGGCGTTCCTACAAACAAAACAGACATCAAACTCTGTCTTCTGTTAAGAGATGCTCAGTTGCACTGCAAGGATGGAGAGGAGGACAGCATATAATAACTAAGGAAGTTATCGATGGTAAAGTGCGCTGGAGAAAAGAATGCAGGGCAGGAAATAGCAAGGTTTGGGGCAATGTGGAGAGAGGGTGTTGGTACAGTTTTCAGTGGGAAGTTCTGGGAAGACCTTGGGAAGGACAAGACATTTGAAATCAAACTAAAAGAATCAGGGGAGCCAGAGCTGGGAGTAGAGGAAACACTTTGGAGAGAAGAACTAGGTCATGCAAGGCACTGATGAAGGTGGGCTGTGTTTGTTCAGAGCCACAGGGAAGCCAATGTGCTGAAGAAGAGCAAGTATGATCGCCAACGTCAGAGGACTCAGGGCTGGAGACACCAGGCTTTATGGAAGCAGGAGCTTTGTCATGTTCTAAACCAGATTATTAAGGTACAATTGGTACAAAATAAACTGCACATGTTTACAGCATACAAGTTGATGAATTTTGAGATGTTTATAAGTCCATTAAACCATCTCCACATTGAAGATAGATATCCATTAACTGCTTTCCAAAGTTTTCTCATCTCTTCCTCCTCCTCTTCCTCCTCCTCTTCTTCTTCTTCCTCTTCTTCTTTTATTCTTCTCCTTCTCTTTCTTCTTCTCTAATAATTGTACTGCTTAGTTGCTGTTTTATAAATAAAGTGAGTGGGTGCTGTGTGAAATAGAGGTGGTGGCCATTGTTTTCAGTTCCTGGCAAGTGCCTGGTCACCACCGTACACTACTACTACTGTGGTAGATTTCCTTCCTTTCTTTCTCCCTTGAGGACTACTTCGAGGGGTATGTACAAGGCCAACTTCAACTATTCCAGAAATGCCGTTGCATTTGGAGAGGTGTGGCCTACAGAGCAGAGCAGAAAGGGAAACAGCCCATGTATTTCTTGCCAAGATTATTTACTGGATGGATACATCCAGCCCCAGAAGTTATTTTCAGGTCTGCTGTAGAGGAAGCAAACTATTTGATTTAAAATTGTTTAAGTTACTAATAAGCAAATCTAAGCCAAGTAAACTGCATGAAAAAATGTAGCAGAAGGAGGAATACAGACATTCCAACTTCTGCATAATTGTGCTTGGCAATGATGTCTCCTTTGAAGCTAATTAAGAAATGTAGGCAGGTTATTTTTAACCTCCTTAATTCTTACCTACAGTTCTCCTCTTATCTTATCCTTGATCTATCTCTAAGGAGCAGTAAATGTTTTACTAAGTGAGAGGAAATTCCTAAATAACTTAATACCATGCCCTGCCCACGCCATCCATAGCATCTTGGGGGTTCCTCTGCCCAATGCACTTACTTTTCTAAATTCTTTCTCATTCCCATCTGATATGGATTCTCCTCTGACTATACTATGAGACCTTCTCATGCATCTCACGAGTCTTACTGATGCTCACATAGATAAACAATATTCATCTTCTCAAGTACAGATCCATTCACTAATGCATATATTCATCTGTAATCTTTTATTTTATTTTATATACTTCTTTGAGACAGCATCTCACAACATATCCCTGGCTAGCTAGGAACTTGCTATGTAGATCAAGCTGGCTTCAAATTCACAGAGTTACCTGCTCTGCCCCCTGAGTGCTAGGACTAAAGGTTTACACCACCACACTTGGCCTGTAAAATAATTATTTAACAAATGTCACTTGTACTATTTTGTGTCCCAGCAGGAAAATCGTGGAAGACACAAATAAATAAGAATGGTTTTGATGAATGTAGGAAATCCTAGAGTAAGAACCCCAAAGATGGAAGCAATGAGATTCATTTCTGCCCATCATAAGTCTGTTTCCTTCTGCTGTAACAGAATATGTGAGGCTAAAAGGAGATTTATTTCTCCTTCTTCTGGAGCCTTAGAGGTCCAAGGTCACAATGGCATCTGGCAATCTGGCGAGGGCCTTCTGCTGCATCAACTGTTAACAGAAGGTGGAGGACAGGATCAGGCAGGAAGGGGGCAAAGCAGATGACCCAATCTTTCTACCAGGAACTCATTGCTGATGAAAGGCAGGGCAGGGCCTTCATGACCCAATAACCTCTTCAAAACTACTCCTAATCATGAACCCTGGAAGACACACACTAAATACAGCACTGCCCCTAGGTCAGAAAGTGGGGGATAAGGCCATCATCTCTAGAACTTGTGAGACAGAGACCAAGGCAGAGATGGACCTTGGCTTCTAGTCAAAGGATGCAGCCAATGTACAGCATCCCTGCTGGGAAGACACTGGGGAGTTTGTGCCTGACTTTCTTTCTTTCTTTCTTTCTTTCTTTCTTTCTTTCTTTCTTTCTTTCTTTCTTTCTTTCTTTCTTTCTTTCTACCGCTTGTAATGTTCTCTCATGATTCAATTATCTGTAAACAAGCAAAAGGAAGTGTATTAATGTCATGCATATCAGTTGGTTTTCCAGGGGACAAGCCTGGCAGACAGTTGGGTATGGAGGGGCATGTGACAGATGCTGCACACACGCTTTGTGAAAACCGAGTCTATTGGAGTGTTAATAAGAGTACTACCTAGCTGTGTAATCACAGTTGGACACCCTATCCACACTTCAAACTCACTTGGAGAAGGTTGCTTTTCCTTTCCCTGCAAAACTGCTTCCTCCCTCTCTAACCGATCTTGTTGCTGTCACCTGGCAGCTCACCCAAGTCAAAACCATTGGGGACTCGAGATATCCTCTATTCTTCTTTTCTCTTAGTATCATCCTTTTGCATGTCCCCATGATGTTGGCAAGAACTACAGTTCTTACCCTCAAGTAGTGTTTTTATTTATTTGTATGGATGTTTTGTCTGCTTATGTCTGTATGCCAAGTATATGCCTGCCTTTCATGGAGTCCAGAAGAGGGCATTGGATGCCCAGGAACTGGAGTTACTGATGACTGTGAGCTGCCATTTGGGTACTGCAAGTTGAACCCGGCTGGGTTCTGTAAGAGCGACAAGTGGGACTACTAACTGTGTAACCACTGAGCCATTGCTCCAGCCACTTCCCATCCAGATATTCTTAAGCACAAAATTTTCTCCCTGCTGTCGTTGCCCTGGTACTGTAGGCCTTTACATCTTGTATCCGATTTGTTGCACAAGTGAATCTCTGCTTTCTAAATCATCCTCCTTTCACCACAGTGATTCCTCCAAAATATCATTCATTTTCATTATGTCTCCATTGGGGTAGGGATCGTGTCTCTGCACATATGTGTGGTGTGGGGTGAGTATGTAAACATTTCTTGGATTTGAATAAGACATGTCATCCCTCTGCCTACAATCAGTGAGTCCAGTTGCAAATAGTTACTTAATCATTATTAGTGTTGACAACAAAGAGTTATTAAATACAGTGTCATGGGTACTACTCACAACAGTGGAGTAGATACCATCACAGGCTCTAAACTATACTTCATATTCAAGTAGAGGGAGTCATCTGGTTGAATGTGGAAGTACTCCAAGGGCTTGGAGAAGAACAGAGCTACAAGAATGGAGGAGCCTAGTTCTCTAATTTGTCATGCAGAGGGATGCCATGGACAGCTTAATATTGAATGTCCATGTAGGAGAGAAGTGTCTATTGTGTTGGGCCTCTAGCAATTTAAGAACTTGTTTTGGTAAGAGCTAACCTATCATGAGTAATGAAACTCTTGCTCAAAATGGGTTCATATGCCAAAAATTTGAGAAAAAATGACATTCAGACAGCCGGTGAAATCAGTAGATGGGAGATAATTCACTTTGGCTGAAATAAAAAGAATAACATATTTAAAAACAACCCCAAATTGGTGAATAAGCTCTCCAAAGAGGTAAAAGAAGAAATATTTGTCCTGGTTCTTCTTTATTTTTTCCAAGTTGACACAAGCTAGGGTCATCTGGGAAGAGAAATCTCAATTGAGAAAATACCTCCATCAGATGCCTGTAGGCAAGTCTGTAGTGCATTTTCTTTATTGATGACTGATGTGGGAGGGCCCAGCTCACTGTGGGTAGTACCACCCCATGAGCCAGTGGTCTTGAATTGGTAAAGAAAGCTGGCTGAGCAAGCCACAGGGAGCAAGCCAGAAAGCAGCATTCCTTCAAGGCCTCTGCTTCAGTTCTGGCCTCCAGGTTCCTGACTTGAGTTCCTGTCCTAACTTCCCTTGATAGTGAGCTAAAACAAACCCTTTCCTCCCGAAGTTGTTCTTGGTCATGGTGTTTCATTGTAGCAATAGGAACCCTAACTAAGGCAGAGTCTTTTAACTAAAGTGAGTTCTGGTGCTAATAAAAGAAAACTGAATAAATCCACTCAGAACTATCAAAGAAAAATACTTGAAATATCAGAAAAGAGAAGAAGATAAATGATGTACCAAATGGCAATCACTCTGACAGCTCTTTCAGCCCACGAGCAGTATCTTCAAAGCACCAAGGGAAACAGTCTCTCATAAATGGCATGGCACTAGACCAACCCCACTCAAAGGGTAAGAGAACAATGTGAGTTTAAATGTACAAAACCCAAAACCATCACTAAACAGGGTAGTAAAATACACATGTCAACAAGAAGCCAGGATTTATCCTGGGGATCACAGGATAAATAACAAGAAATCAGCAAGATATTTTCTTGGGGGTGGGGTGGGGAAATGGAGACACCAAAAAGTCTTGAATTTTTGAAGAATTATGATTAATTTCATAGCTCTCACAAAATTAAGATATGAACATATGATCCTGATTAAAAATATAAAATGAAACTTAAATATGTCCATATAATTCATATGGAAATTAAGAATGAAGGATACACAAAATAGCTTGAGGAGTAGAATATTGGTTGTACCTCTGGCTACCAGTTACTAAGACACAGGTTAAATCTCTACCCTCTGAAACAGCATGGAGTTGACCTGGAAGCAGACAAGTTTAGCAATGGAAGCAACTAGAGAGCTCAAAAACCAACCCAGCTAGGGTATATCTGATTAGTGGGGATAGACTTCATGCATGTTTGAAATCTTTGAAGAGCATATTTCTCTCTCCTGTTGCTCTCTCCATATGCAGTTGCATTTGGAGAAATATGAGTTCTACCTAAGCCGAGCTGCTTTTTCTTATCACAATCTAATAATAGTCCAGTATACTTGTTTTATTCCTTGGCTGGGAACTCAGAAATGAGGCGGGGTAGGGAACTATGACTTAATTCTCACGAGTCCCATAAGGACATCAGTAGCCCGGCCTTGTGTAGTAGTTTTGATATTTCACTGATGATATAAGTAAAATAGTCTCAACAGAGGCTAGTTCTGAGAAGTGCTGTTTTCTGTACCACCTTGCTTGTTGAGCTGTTTTGCTGTAGGTAGAGAATGCTGGTCAGAATTACAGGCCTTTATCATTGCACCCCCTACAAATGACTTATAATAAGATATGAACCCCCAAGGAACCCATGTCTTTTACCATCACCTAGAAGCTGAGATCACTTTACCGTGATTTATCTAGATAATGTAACACAGTTCATGACTCAGGCACCAGTGTTCATGATTCTCTCAACAGATTTTCTAGTTTTATGCTCTAAGTTTCATATCCACAACAAACTATAAATATTTTTTTCTGTTCATACATGGTGTACTAGCCCATCAGATAAATTTTCTCCCTTATTTACCACTTCACTGAACTACACATACATTTCCCCCTGGTAGTTTGTTGGATGGTGTTGAAAGCGATAAGCATCACCTCATTTATTTCATTTTCATCTTTAGGAATAGGAAGTAATCGGGGCCTCCAGGAGTCCATGGGAGTAAGCTACACGGACTCTGCCTTTCTCACTAGAGCTCAAGAATACTGCAATGGGCTTGCTTACTGTTAGCTTGATGCCAAGTTGTAGCATGTCCATCAGCTCTCGTCCTGATACCCAAGAGCAAGCATGGGCCTGCAGCTTATTGGCATGGACACTAGAGTTATGTGCTATACTCTGCTTTGTTTCCTTAGCAACACTACTGATTTGTGTTTTGCAGTGGCAACATACCCAGAATTCCTTGCATGATTGTCTTCTTGGCAATACCGTCTTAGTAAGTGAGTTGACCAGACACTTATCTCAGAGTGTATTCAGTTATACATATTTCTAAATTTCTGATATGCTACAAAGGTACATGAAACATCGTTCCTGAACTTCAACTTAGTTGTCATGAAATTGGGTCGGGGACATATGTTCAAAATTCATATTTAGCACAAAGCAGGCAGAGGTTTCAATTCTAGGAGATACTGGGTCAGACTTCCCAGAGAATTCTGAAATGAGACTGGGTTTTCACGGGATAAAGGTCACCCAGCAAACGGTCAACAGGAGCGTGTGCAAATATATAGAATTATGAAATAATATGTTTTTTCTAAAACATTGGAAGTCTTTCACACACTTATTAAAATGTTCTCACTAGGCATTAATAAGTATGTGTTTAATACATATTTTCCATTTATCATGAACTGATTAGCTTACTGCATTAAAAAGAACTCCAAACTCAATAGCTTGAAACAACAGTAGTTGGCTATAATTCATATTTCTGCAAGCCCACGGAGGTCTGCTGGGGTAGCCCTGCCCCCTGGGACCAGTGGACTATCCGAATACATCCTTCTGAGGGTGAAGGCAGATGTGCCAGAAACAGAAGGCTTCTTCAAACCTTAATCAATGTGGCTATGCTGCCATTTCCACCATCTTTCATTGTCCTAGACAAGCTGCATGGTCAAGGTGCAGAGATGCATGGTGATGAGGCCATGGTGAGGGCCTGCCTCTGCCATGGCTGAAAACTCCAGGCTGTTAAGAGAATCGATGTCGACTTCATGCCTCCAGCAATGATTCACAGAAGCTCACAGCCAAGGGCACAGAAGGGTCTATTAGTAACAGGCTAGTATAAAGGACACCGTTGTCATCAGCCATGGACATGGATTCTGAGGTTCCTGAGAGTCAAGGCAAAGAGGAAATGAATAATCTGAAGAAGAAATGATACCAATTTGTGCTGAAAGCAAAATGCATGCAAATCTGTCTAACCCTGAATAGGTTCACTTAAGATGCATTCATTGCAATGCATTCTGTGTGCTTAGAAAACGGACTGTTGATAGAAGAGAGATGAACTCATAATCTTAACAATGCCCTACATGTCTATCATGCATTCTTTCTTATAAACACCATTTTTATTTTTAAAACTAGAATTTGAGATCTGAGGAGTTTCTCCTTTCACTGAGAGAGTAATTTGTATGTAGTGTTCTTTAACGTAAGAGTTAGACCAGCCCCTTTCTTTCTGAAGAATACCCTATTTTTCATCCGAGAGACCAGACAAAGATAACCAGGCAGACTCTTTTTCATCTCTAGTGTCTGCTGGGATGACAAAGAGGTCTGGTGTTTTAGCCAAGTTGTTAGCCAACATTTAACAACAACAACCAAAAAAAAAGAAAGAAAGAAAGAAAGAAAGAAAGAAAGAAAGAAAGAAAGAAA
>CABHPR010133089.1:0-11618 GCA_902168415.1 Peromyscus melanophrys | reverse complement strand
AAAGAAAGAAAGAAAGAAAGAAAGAAAGAAAGAAAGAAAGAAAGAAAGAAAGAAAGAAGGAAAAGAAGAGAAAGGGAAAAAAAGAAGAGAAAAGAAAAGAAAAAAATAGAGAAAGGAACAAAATAAAACTTGCTATTAGTTGTCCAGACTCAAGGAAAAAGCAAAACAAAACAGTCTTTAACAAAATGGTTTACCTCCCACTTAATAAATAATTAAATACATCTGTAGCTTCACATCCTGTGAGTGGGTATGAGAACCAGCTTGACTATTTTGTACAGAAGCAAACCCCTGAGGCTGTGCCCCTGAGTATAATCTGAAACACTGGCAGGGCTCTGCCTGTGTGTACCATTTCTGACTTTCAACATGGAGGTTGAACGATTTGAACTTGTGACAGTCTCTGAGTCCACCCTAATTTCTTACTCTTTGTAACTGAGACATTAGTTAATATATTTGACTTTTGGGGTCCTCCTTTATGAATGAGAACACTATGCCACCTTTCTCCATTTGTGGAGATAAGGATTGCCATTTAGAGTGTCCAGTGGGTCCAGGATGATAGCACACATTAAGGATTAACGTATGTTAACATATGTTCGAAGCCTTTCCCACATGTCATCAGGAGAACCCAACTTACCTACTAACAAACTCATGCTAAGAACCTGCGGTTTGTGACATGAAGCCGGATGCCCCCCACTCCGTGTCTCAGCCCATGGTTTTTCTATTGCTACTGCCTGCGTTTGCTCAGTTATCTCTGCAAACACCTGTCCTCTGTACCCATTCTAAGATAATGCTGATAGCCCAGAAGGAGACAAAGAGAAAATCCATTTATTGCCTTAAACAAACTAAGAGAGAATCTGGCAGAAGCACGGGGAGAACAGAACTAAATTAATTTGGAGATAACACCCAATTCTATCGAGATTGGGATTCCTAATAAATTCCATACTTTTCTAAGTGGCCAAAAGGACAATCATCTGGGAAGGAAATTTTTTTTGTTAAATCTACATGGTTAATATGTAAGCCATGATCTATTTTTACTACTTGTTTAGCTTTAATGGTAGACTTTTTCCTAAAAAGCTACTTCTTTATTACATAAAATAATATTTTATATAAAAAAAGAATATTATCAAGAAAAAATTCTGTAAGTACTCCATCTCTCCTGATGTAATTGCCTTCTCTGGTCTACCTTCTCCAACTCCATCCTTCCTTTAACTAACTTTGTCAACTCTGACTTGGACTTAGCTGTTACCTCTTCTAGGAAAGTTTTGTGGGCTTTTAATTGTTTATCAGGCTACCTTCAAGAGTGGTTTTTTCATCTAAAATAGTATTATTAAAGCCACCACAGAGCACAGTTGTTTGGGTTTCTCAGATAATAACCAATGGCTCTCAACCTGTGAGTTGAGACCCCCTTTGACAATCTATCTCCAAAAAATATTACATTACAATTCATAACAGTAGCAAAATTACAGTTATAACATAGCAAAGAAAATAATCATATTGTTGAGGATCACCACAACTTGAGGAACTGTATTAAAGGGTCACACATTAGGAAGGTTGAGAACCACTGTATGTAATCTATGTGAATGGCGCCCCCTAATGTGGTGAAGCGCACAACATTTCCTGTCCCTGATCTAAATCTGGCAGATGAAAATTTCCCTTCACCCAGGTACCTTTTCAATTTTAGTAGCTTTTAAAAAGAAATTAATTGAGCAATGTTATTTTCAAAAGCTGAAGACTCACAGAACAACATTCATACAATATAAATAAACCTCTACCTCTCCTATTCTTTGGGTATGTGCCCAGAAGTGATATAGTTTGGTCATCTGGTAGACCTATTTCTAGCTTTGGGAGGAAGACCTGCAACTGACTTCCACAGTGGCTGCACCAGTTTGTACCTCAAAATGTTACAACTGTTTCACCGGTGCCTTAGACGATTCTTTCCATGTGTCTATTGTCTTGGTGTCCTAGGTACCATTTTCCTTATTTATTTTTTAGATGAGAACATTTAAGATTTGTATTCTTAGCTAAATTTCCATTTCATTACTAGCTATAATCACCACACTGTAGAGTCTAGTGCATCTAGAGGACTTATTCATCCTGTAGGATGAAAGCTGTTGGTTGTGTAGGCTGTGTTAGGTATGATCTTTCAGAAGCAGATGTCAAGACATGATTATATTTCCTCTCACATGGCCCCTGTGGCATAGACACTGTGCTCCCTGTGACTATCCATGATGGGGATTCTGACAGGTGAAATCCTCCCTGGTGTGTGATGAAGTAGTCAGATAATACAGGTTCCTTTCCATTCCTATTCATTTAAAAAATGTGATTGTCCCTTTTTTAAAAAACTAGCTTACAGAACAAGTTCCTTTCTTTCTTTTTCTTTCTTTCTTTCTTTCTTTCGAGACAGGGCTTCTCTGTGTAGCTTTCTGCCTTTTCCTGGAACTCACTCTGTAGCCCAGGCTGGTCTCAAACTCAAAGAGATCTGCCTGCCTCTGCCTCCCGAGTGCCAGGATTAAAGGTATGCACCACCACCGCCCAGCCACACAAGTTTCTTTATTGGTTTTCATATGTATTTAGTTATGATTGGCCCCTCCTTAAAAAAAAAAGTCTTTAACTTTCCATTCCTTAAGGACAGACTTCTCATTCTTCTGGATACTTCTAGTATCCAGAGTTCCAACAAATACTTCAACATTTAAAAATCCTCATTTCTGTATCAGTTATCCAATCTTGGACAAAATGTGCAGGAGCTAAATTATCCAGATAATGGCTCTGGCACTCTTGTTTCTTTATCTACATAGAGAGCCTTGGAAAGAAAAATTTCAAAAATGCTTTTTAAAAAGAGCAGCTCATATTTGGCATGGGATTTGATTCACTCAAAGCACAAACCTTGAGTTTCTGACTTTTGGGGAATTCTTTAACCTGGATGTTTCATCTTATTTAAATCACCGAGGCACAGTCAAAAGAAGTATGGGGCCGGAGAGATGGCTCAGTAGGTAAGAGCACTGGTTTTTCTTTCAGAGGACCCAGGTTCAATTCCCAGCACACAGATAGTGGCTAACAACTATTGATAGCTCCAGTCTCAGGGACTCTGATGCCCTCTTCTGGCTGCCATGGGCAATGCATACACATGGTGCATAGATTTACATGCAGGCATAAATGCCCATATATATGAAATAAATTTTAAAAAGAAAGAAGTAATTAGAACAGAGTAAATGAGCAAAGTAGAGAATGCTACTATGGTTAGCCACCTAGAAAGAAACCCTGGTTTCAACCCACACACAGAGTCAGAGTTAAAACCATTGCATACTACACAGAAAAAATGGAAAAACCTAAAGCATAAATAAGGGATTTAGAATTCTATAGAAAAATTACTTATAAACTATAGCATGAAGATATCCAAATACACACTGAATTTGTATAATTCTACAAAATGAATGTGTGTGTGTGTGTGTGTGTGTGTGTGTGGGTGGGTGTATGTGAGTCGTGGTGCACATGTGGAGGTCGGAGAGAAACTGGAAGTAACTGTCTCTCTCCTTCTACCACGTAGGTTCTCAAGATCAAACTCAGGTCTTCAGGCTTGGCTGCAAGCGTCTTCACTTACTGAGCTATCTCGCTAGCCTTACATATTACTTCAAAAACTGCACTGGGCAGCAGCACATGACTCTTGCTTTTGCCATGATTATGATGCTCTGTGAAGATGCCGGACAGCTTCCAATGACTGTCATGGAGAAACTGTTGCTCTTCCAGCTCTGGACACCATCATTGGAAATTGGTCGTTTTCCGATGATGGCACAATGCTGTGTGACTGTCTCTGGGTGCCTTTGCACATGAACATAATAGACAGTTGAGCAGCTCTCTTCAGAGTGTCTCAATCAAACATCTTTGTTCCAGGGCTGGCTGAGGAATACTGATCTGGCTTGAACAGATGTAGTAGGGAGGTTCATTTGAACTGAAGCATGCTGGGTTCTATCCATGAGGTGGGAGAGAGGGCATTCAGATTTCTGAAGTGGCCAGTCAATGTTCTACCAAGTTAGATTTCTGCTTTGGTATTTCAAGAGTTCTTTACTGCTTCTAGAAGAAATGCCAGCTTGTTTGGCCTATGTTTTGTTTTGTTTTTTTCTTTTCTACAGAGCACCATCTTTCAGATACCTATAGATGAGGAAGAGTCCCAGCAAAAGTCGTCACCCTTGTTGGGACTGTATTGGGTCCTTTCTACCTGCATGACAGAAGAGTGCATTGGATCCTATTATAGATGGCTGTGAGCCAGCATGTAGTTGCTGGGAACTGAACTCAGGACCTCTGGGAGAGTAGCCAGTACTCTTAACCCCTGAGCCATCTCTCCAGCCAGGGTCCTTTCTAAAATGAGGTTGGAAATTGGAGCTAGAATTGTGATTCCTTTCAGTCCCAATCCCACTCTTCCAGGGAGTTGCCAGTGTCTGAATATCGACGTACTTCCTTCCTGACCTGGGCATTTCTCCTCCCATTATCTACGTAATATATCCAAAATGAGTGTATAGAGTTTTCCAAGTCTAAAAATGTACACAGATGTTACGGTTTTTACATGCAACTGAAATTCATCTGTGCAGGGGATAAAAGAAACATACACTTAAATCAGTCTTTATAAATGAATAGCTAATATTCTCAGCTCACCTTCACACATGGGTCATAATCTTTTCTATCCCTTTCTAGATATTTGTTACTTCTTAATTTTAAATTTGTTCTGGTGTCTGTTGTGGAAATGCTTCCCTTTTTCACATTTTCAAACTAAACAGAGAGTTGTCCTTGGGATATGTTAATATTTTCTGTGTTTTGCTATTTTTAAGGTTATTTGCACATTTTAAGCTCCCAGGACCCATGACTGCATCTCCTGCAATGTTGTTTTACAACTAACTTCCCCATAAGCTTTTTTTAAATTATTAAATTCTTACACAGACAGAGACAATTACCTGTGCAGGCGTACATGCTTGCATAGGTTCCCACAGAGACCAGAAGAGGATGTTGGATCCCTTAGAGCAGGACCTACAGGTGGCTGTGAGCCACCTGATGTGGATCCTGGGTCCAAACACAGGTCTTCTGGAAGATCAGCAAATGCTCTTAACCACTGAGCCATCTCTCCAGCCCTCGGCTTTTATTTCGTAAGTTTCAAATGTTCTGAGAAGTTCAGGGCCAAGAACAGAATTAGAGAGCTTGGGTAAGAAGCTATTGAAACTATCTTGAGTATGGGTTGTATTTTAGACATAAAGGTGAAAATAATGTAGAGAACTGTAAGAATTTTAGTTACCAATTTTCAAACATCTCCTTTCCTTCCATTTCTGTTCATGTTATTATAATTTTAAGCTGCATTTTCCCTAAGTCTTAAGTAAAATGCATTTCTCTATCTGTACTGCATAATTTCTTCAGGTCTATTTTCTACTTCACTAATTGTTTCTTCATCTTGTTTTAGAATATTATACTCTATAGATTTTTTTACATTTTATTTATTTATTTATTTTACTTTTATTTTTATTTTATAATTTAATTTAATTTTACATATCAGCCAGGGATTCTCTTGCTCTCCCCCCCCCCCCCCCCCCCCCCCCCCCTCCCCCCAGCCCACCCCCCATTCCCATCTCCTCCAGGGCAAAGACTCCCCTGAGGATTGAGTTCAACCTGGTAGATTCAGTCGAGGCAGGTCCAGTCCCCTCCTCCCATGCTGAGCCAAGTGTCCCTGTATAAGCCCCAGATTCTAAACAGCCAGCTCATGCACTGAGGACAGGACCCGGTCCCACTGCCTGGATGCCTCCCAAACAGATCAAGCTAATCAACTGTCTCACTTATCCAGAGGGCCTGATCCAGTTGGGACTCCTCAGCTATTGGTTCATAGTTCATGTGTTTCCATTCGTTTGGCTATTTGTCCCTGTATTTTTTCCAACCTTGGTCTCAACAATTCTCGCTCATACAAACCCTCCTCTTTCTCGCCAATTGGACTCCTGGAGCTTCACCTGGGGCCTGGCCGTGGATCTCTGCATCTGGTTCCCTCAGTCATTGGATGGGGTTTCTAGCACAACAGTTAGGGTGTTTGGCCATCCTATCACCAGAGTAGGTTAGTTCAGGCTGTCTCTCGACCATTGCCAGTAGTCTATTGTGGGGGTATCTTTGTGGATTTCTGTGGGCCTCTCTAGCACTTTGCTTCTTCCTATTCTCATGTGGTCTTCATTTATCATGGTCTTTTATTCCTTGTTCTCCCTCTCAGTTCTTGATCCAGCTGGGATCTCCCGTTCCCCTAAGCTCTCTTTCCCTCGACCCTTGCCCTTCATTACCCCCACTCATGTCCATGTTGTTCATGTAGATCTCATCCATTTCTCTGTCATTGGATGATCCCTGTGTCTTTCTTGGGGTCCTGTTTTCTAGGTAGCCTCCCTGGAGTTGTATAACACCAGTAGCACAGACACTGAGAAGAACAATCAATCAATGGGACCTCTTGAAACTGAGAAGCTTTTGTAGAGCAAAGGATATGGTCAACAAGGCAAAGCGACAGCCTACAGAATGGGAAAAAGTCTTTACCAACTCCACATCTGACATATCCAGAATATATAAAGAACTCAAGAAATTAGACATCAAAATGCCCAACAGTCCAATTAAGAAATGGGCTATAGAACTAAACAGAGAATTCTCAACAGAGGAAACTCAAATGGCTGAAAGACATTTAAGGAATTGCTCAACATCCCTAATCATCAGGGAAATGCAAATCAAAACAACTCTGAGATACCACCTTACGCCTGTCAGAATGGCTAAGATCAAAAACACTGAAGTCACCTTATGCTGGAGAGGATGTGGAGCTAGGGGAACTCTCCTCCACTGCTGGTGGGAATGCAAGCTTGTACAACCACTTTGGAAATCAATATGGCGCTTTCTTAGAAAATTGGGAATCAATCTCCCCCAAGATTCAGCTCTACCACTCTTGGGTGTATACCCAAGGAATGCTCAATCATACCACAAGGGCACTTGCTCAGCTATGTTCATATCAGCATTGTTTGTAATAGCCAGAACCTGGAAACAACCTAGATGCCCTTCAACTGAAGAATGGATAAATAAAATGTGGTACATATACACAATGGAATACTACTCAGCAGAGAAAAACAACGACATCATGAGGTTTGCAGGCAAATGGATGGATCTAGAAAAAATCATCCTGAGTGAGGTAACCCAGACTCAGAAAGACAAACATGGTATGTACTCACTCATAGGAGGATACTAGATGTAAAACAAAGATGACTACTCTATAGATTTTAATATAAAAAATCTTAGTTTTATTTATACATTCTTTTCATAGAGTCATTTTAATGATATTTTGTCCTCTCAATGTGTGTGTAAGCCCTTAAACATTTTAAACATTATCTTTATGTCATGGTAAATATGTTTATCTTATAGTTTCTGAAATCCCTGGAGATATATTTCTGTTGTTTATTAGTAAGCTACCTCTCTTTAGGGATTATTCCGTCATGAACTCTATCGTTTTCTGTTGTGTGCTGATCTTCAGTGTGACATTAGCTTTGAGAAACATGCTCTATCTTTATTTGAAAACCCATATGCCAGAATGGATTAGTACTTATTCGTATCTGGTTCTCTTAAAATAATAGCTGTCAATAAGTCCTTTTATGATAATTTCTTAGCTTTTAGTTCTCCACATCTCTCCCATATCACTGATAGCAAGGAGAACAGGTCTTGGGGAAACAGGCCAGCAGAAATGAATGCTTTATTCTTGGCACCAGTCCAACAAGCAAATGGATTTGTATCTTTCTATAATAGTAGACAGATTCACACTATTTTTCTACTCTGGGAAGCCTCTCAAGTAGATACTGGTTCTGTATCCATCTACCTCAATTGTGCAGGCCTTGATGCCTAATCCTTTGTCCACAAATGTAATTAGAATTCAGAAACTTGGTTAGTTCCAGGATCATCTCATGAACTCACTGCAGGGCTTGGGTCTTTGTTTTTGTTTGTTGTGGGCTCTTTCTATTTCTTGTTTTCTTTTTGTTCAGTCATGTGTTTAAGGGATATCTGTTATGATTTTTTGAGTTGTATAATTTGGCATATAGGTAGAAATGGATGGTGAATTATTTTTTTCTTATAAACTGTTACTTTTTTTCTTTTTGGTTTCATATTTCATTTACTATTCTTAACCATACTAATTTTGCCTGTCTCTGGAGTCCATTTATGAGCCATACATCAAGATCCAATTTAATGTCATTCCTTTCGTGAGGCTTTTATCCGTCAGTGGGAGATAATATTTCCTTCCACAGAGTCTTATGTGAATCTCTTATTTGGTGGCTATTGAATTCCACATCTATTGTACTTATCTTTCTATCTTTTCCATGCAACTTCACCCTACGCCGAGCATCTCCCTGGGAATTTACAATCCAGGACAAGATTTGTGGTTGACTCATTTGGTTTCTAACCCAGTTAGAACACTATGTCTTTCAGAGTCTGGGAGTTAATTAAAGCAAATTGGATTTAAGCAGCGTTTCAAACAGAAGCTATAATATAAACGATGATAAATGGGGCATTGGATCTGTAAGTCTGTTCCAACTTTAAGACCTAATAAAAATGGTAGTAGTAGTAGAAGTAGTTGAATGTATTATGTTTCAGGAACTTTACTGGTGCTTTGCTTACACTGTCTCCAGGTCTCATGACAATTCATCTGACACACAGATGAAGCTGAGGTGATTGCTCAGGATTACAGAGATAGGGAGAGGTGGGGCTGACATTTGCATCTAGATCTCCATAGCCTCCAAAGTAAGCAAAAGGCAAAAGCGCATCCTTGTCAAAGCGGTTGTCAAAGCAGGAGGGCAAAGACACTTTAGTAAAGAGAAGAACGTATTGTTTATTCCATGAACGTGACCAGGGAGGGCCAGCTGAAGCATGGGCTCTCTCTGCTTGCAGATTATTTTCCTATTGGACTTCCACAGCCATCTGTGTACTGAGCGCCATTGTTGGGGATCAATCATTAGGGTTCCATAGCCTGTGTATGGGATTATCTCAACAGTAGTCAATGCTTGATTGAGTATAGGAATTTTGTTTAGTTTATATTGTTTTCCCCTTTTATTCCCATATGATATTGGTGTAGCTCTACCAAAATTTCTTTGTTCCATTTCCTTGTTCTAAAGATTTATAATGCACTTGAGTAGAAAAAGGTTCTGAGAATTCCTGCAGAATGGAGACTAAAGCAACATTTCTCAATCCTACTCAACCACAGAACTTTTTTCTCAGAATATTTATTGGCATTTTGTATAACTAATGTTCCAGAAAAGAAGCCCTGGACAATAGTCTTCTTGCACAACTTTTTGAATGTTTCCTTTTTCTTCATGTTGGAGTGATAGATGAAGAGTGGGATCTACTGACTTTACAGTAAGAATTTTCTCCCATTGGCCTCTAGAGAAAGAACACTGTGTAAACAGAGGGAACAGGCTTGGTAAGAAAATACACTGTGGTTCTGTATTTGAGGTGGCCATCTTGTTTGAGGGAGGTGGCATGCATTATGGAGGGTGAGGTAGGAGGAGCCCGGGTCTGAGTTTGTTGCTTCTAAGGTACAGAATTCTTTGCCCCTCTGCTTCCAGAAAGACACATAAATCCAAGTGACAACTGTAACTTTTTGAAATACAGAGTATGGAGGAAGGTTTATGGACAGGGTTCTCAGTGCTGATGGCAGCCAGAGGTTGAGCCTGGTGTGTCATCGATGCTAGGCTTGTCCAAAGGAGAAATCCTTTGTAGGCAGCTTTATTCCCCTTTAAATTTTGAAGGGTTTAAGGAATGGAATCTTTCAGTAGCAAAAGCCATTGCCATCAAAGCGCACCTGTTTTTTATATCTCACAGCAACTCGGGGAACAAGGCAAATGAAGGTGACCTGGGGAAGAAGACCAGGACCGAGGCCAATTTCTTAGCAGAGCCACTGGCCAGAAAGCATGCTGTGCAGGATGATTGCCTTTTTATAACCAGTTTGGAGTCTCTTTCCCCATGAAATGACTCTTAACAGTCTATTTTTCAACAGCCATCTATGGCCCTACTATGATATCAGGAAAACCCTCATAAAACACATTTGGGTCAGGAATTCAATGGTATTTGTCTCTGGAGTCCCAATACACTATATACACAGACAGACACAAGTCTATTCTGAATACTGAGGCCTTCGGAAATAGTGCACCCCAAGATTCTCAATGCTTAGTGCAATTATAAATGCTTACTGAAGCATAAGGACAGTGGTGTTTTTATACCTCAAACTTTTTTTCATTTTATTTACTTATGCTTTAGGTAAATTCCCAAATAAAAAATAGTAAATTTAATAATATTGCTGGTAATGTTTTGATATGAGAACAATGTTATTACTGGAGACCTATCATAGATCAGCATTATGCCTTTATTTAATGGATTTCTTTCAATACCTCTATCAGGTAGTTTTTATTCCCATTTTACATGTGTGGCCAACAGAACTCTGAAATGATAACACCAACATCTGAAAGCAACTCCGCCAAACTTCCAAAGGTATAATAGAAATTCTGAAGGAAGAGGCAATTTCAGGTCATATCACCTATGAGACAGACTCTGCATAAAGATGTGAGTTGTGTAAACTTACTGTCAGCGTGTGATGATGTTACTAAAGAGGACAGGGACAGACAGTGTCTTCCAAATGAAATCCAAGAGGGAAACTGTTAAGACTCAGGAGCTTCCCCAAGAAAGCTAACAAAAACTTAAGATTTTCTACAGAGAGAGAGGCTTAAGACCCAGGAAACAAATAACTCATAAGTCTCAGGAAGTCCCTGAAACTTACCAGATTTGCGAGACCCCAACCCACAAGATTATATAAGCAGGAAGGACTGCTGTGAAAGGAGACTGGATGGCCTGTTGAGCTGCCTACAGGCTGTGTAGAGAGCTCCAGGGTTGAAGCTTTCAAGAGTCTTCACCCATAATGGGACCTTGGTGTTATCACTCATTATGCTGTTGATTCCTATTTGGAGTGCATCAAGGTACAATTAAAACTTCTGAGGGTACATGACTGCAGTCTATCTACCACCCTAGGACATATTAAACAAGCGACGACGGGAGGCAGAAAAAGAGATAGAAAAGGGGGGCAGGTTGTTTACAATTCAGAGCCCCAGGGGCATAATAAGTAAGTACATTTTTGTTTTAAAGCTAAGAAAAAAGTGTCCTAGTATCTTGAACTAGGTGGAACCAGAGGGTGGGTTTGAAATATTTTTGACTGAAGAAATGGAATTTGGCAATCTTTGAAATGCAGGAGTTGAGAGGGGCCACCAATGCATCATTCAAAGAAATGGTCTGGTCTCTGATGATGATGTCGTTTCATGAAATAAGGAAGAATAGGGAGGATTTGATGATGGGACAGGGATTAAGAGTTCTGTTCAGGACATTGCATTAGCCAGTGTCCAGGATTGTTTGTTTGTTTTGTTTTGTGTTTGCATAGAAACTACTAGGTGTACTTTTACCAAAGGTGAATCTGTCACTGGTATCAGTTACACAGATGTATTATAAAGGTTCCATTACAATTTTGCTGGTACTTTTGCTTTCTTGGACTTATTTCTCCATACACACACACACACACACACACACACACACACACACACACACACACA
>CABHPR010133088.1:0-41272 GCA_902168415.1 Peromyscus melanophrys | reverse complement strand
GAGACCAAGCTGGCCTCGAACTCACAGAGTTCCTCCTGCCTCTGCCTCCGGAGTGCTGGGATTAAAGGCGTGCTCGCCACCACCGCCCGGCTCACAAAACAACCATTTACATAACCTGGTTAATTACACATGGAACATCTGGACACATAAGACAATCTTTTGAGCACTGTATCTGAGGAAAATTAACTGATAATTTTATACTTTAAATTGATTAATAAATAAATACAAATTTTCTTTACAAATTTTGAATATTTCTCAAAAAAATAGCAATTTCACCCCTCAGGAATTTAAAAATCTTTTTGTTTGTACTATGAATGAAATATTACAGGACATATACAATCTTCCTGGAACATATATAATGTTCACCATAATAGCAATTAGCATAGTGATTTATCTCATATCATTGAAAAATTGGCTTAATAATAAAAGCAAAAATGAGGCATTAATGGAACTAATACAGGACTTAAACAGAAGGATTCTTTCTTTGGAATCTGCTAATTTACCACAATAATTTCAGATCATTAATAATAACTGGACAACCAGATTTAACTCTATTGATAATAAATATGAATATTTAGTGGATAAACAATAACTTTTCAGAGCAATCTTAATGCCATTCAGATAATTTCTAAAGGGGAAAGATCATTGCTAATTGGTAGAATAAAGTCTTTGGAATCATATGTTTCTGATGAACATAAAAAATTGTATGATACCATGAAATCTCTAGAATCCTTTACAACAGAGGAGACTCCAACACTGCCACAGATGGTTGTTAATCAATTTCAAGCTCTGGAGGAGTCTCTCAATAAAGATACTAAAGGAACTAATAAACAGAAGGGAAGAGCCATACAAGTAATAACATCACCAGGTGGCTTTTATAAAATGGTTTATCTGTCACCATCCATGAGAAGCCAGCAGATGATATATATCCTGAAGAATATATAGGCCGGGCGTTGGTGGCGCACGCCTTTAATCCCAGCACTCGGGAGGCAGAGCCAGGTGGATCTCTGTGAGTTCGAGGCCAGCCTGGGCTACCAAGTGAGCTCCAGGAAAGGCGCAAAGCTACACAGAGAAACCCTGTCTCGAAAAACCAAAAAAAAAAAAAAGAATATATAGAATATCTCTGGCAACCTATTCACATGAGAGATTTAAAAAATATTAAGGAAGTGGTTGTCACCTATGGAATACATTCAACATATGTGAAACAGATGTTAAAAGAATGGTATTCTAGAAATAGAATTATATGAGATGACTGGAATCAGTTAATTTCAGCTGTATTAGAATATAGCCAGAAGTTACAATGAAAAAGCTGGTTTAGAGAAGAGGTTAAGGCCTTTGAACAGCAAGGTAAAATCAGAGCTTTTGAGATCACCAAAGGTCAAATTCTTGATGAGGGACATTTTGCTGATTTAAATGTACAAACTGGATGAGCGTATATGATCCCAATGACATACATCAGGTTTAAATGCTTTGGAAAAATTTCCAGAACCATGGAAACCAACTGAGCTACTACAAAGGTTTTCCAAGGGTCAAAAGAACTATTGACTGATTTTTTTTACAAAGAATGACCATGGTTAAACAAGACAATAACAGACCCACAATTAAGACAAGAATTAACTCAATCTTTGGCTTTTGATAATTTTAATACAGAATGCAAAAGAATACTTACACCATTAAAGGTCAGGTCATCACCTTTGGAGGAATGGATTCAATGGCTAAACAGTGTTGAATCTCTTAACTATGGTAATGAGGCTTGAATAGGATAGGCAAATTCCAAAGGTGGAGGACACATCAAAATACCAGATGTTTTAACTGTGGTACACCACATCATATAAGAAGAAATTGTACACAGGGTGCTCCTAGAAGCAATACTAATACTAATAACCCAAACAGGAGACCGTAACCTTCTGGATTATGCAAAAAATATGGCAAAGGCTGACATTGAACCAATGAATAAAGATCAACAAGAGACATATGAGGCAATGTTTTACCAGTGGAAAGGCCTCAGGGGGGCCTCTTGTAGGCCTCCAAATTGAACATAGTCCAAACATTTCCAGTCACTGTAGAGGAAATTCCTCACCAGGACAATGAAATAGCCCAGTGCCCAATGAAAAGAATGATAGTGCACTGGATGATAGAACAACTTTGATAGATGGATCAAAATTTCCAAAAAAAAATCATAAAATAAATATTTTGGCAGACTTCCATAAATGAACAAAGACCAAAGCTTAAAGTGAAAATTAATAACATTGTCCTTGAAGGATTATTGGACATAGGTGTGGATGTGACTACATCAAAATTGTGGCATCCAAATTGGCCTCTTCAAGAGGTAGATGTTTAATTTCTAAGGATTGAAACCCTATCTCAGGTAAAACCAAGTTTGTGATGGGTTGTATGCATAAGGCCAGAAGGACAAAGAGGAAGAAACCATATGTGGCAAATATAGCAGTGAATCTTTAGGGCTGAGATCTGTTATATCAAAGGAATACCTGATTAAAATTCTTCCAATCTCAGGAGTAGAATATAGACCAATTCATGTTTCTAGGAATAATATTATAAGATACTATAAAACACAACCTTCAGCCATTGAGGCTGTACATAAACAAAGCACAACTGCTTTTGAACTCTCAGAAGTACCAATGGCCCTACCTTTAAAATGGCTCTCAGACAAACCTGTCTCAGTTGCACAATGGCCTATGACTCAAGAAAAATTATTAGCTTTAGAACAGCTGGTGCTGGAGCAGTTAAATGCAGTTAACATTGAAGAATCTACCAGCCCTTCTTATTCTCCTGTATTTGTAATTAAAAAGAAATCTGGTAAATGGAGAATGCTAACAGAGAGCCATAAATAAAGGAGTCTATGGACTCCTTACAGAATGGGATGCCCTTGCCTTCTCTGTTACATAAAGAGTGGCCTATTATATTTATTTGTGGGATGACTCATCCCTAATGGGCTTGAGGGCCAGACGGCTCAAACAAGTAAAAAAGAGACTTTCTGAGAGCCAGACTAGGTCTGCCTGAGGGTCTTAGCAACAGCAGTTGAAACATGATCTGGAGATGATCTGGACCAATGAGAGGCAGCCATGTCACACCAGCAGATGCATATTCATCAGACCTTCCCTCAGGGTGGGGTGAAGGGTATATACGGCTTTCCTCTTCCTGAATAAACTGAGCTTGTTGTTTCAACATTCTCCCAGAGTCTGTGTGGTTTGACTCTGCGTCTACTTGGCCCCCGCCCCCAAAGGGAACAACAGCAAGGACCCTGCTACATTTATTCACTTAAAAGACTGTTTTTTTTTTTTTTTACCATAACTCTATAAGGAAAGGATAGAGAAGAATTTGCCTTCACAGTACCTACTTATAATGTTTCTCAGCCAGTCAGGAGATATCAATGGAAGGTCCTCACACAAGAAATGTTAAATAGCCCCATTCTGTGCCAATATTTCATGTAAAAACCATTGGAAATAATTTATGCACAATTTCCACAGTCTATAATCTACCATTATATGGATTATATCTTATTAGCTGAAGTCAGATACTTTAGAAAACACATTTGAAAAAGTAAAGAAAGTTTTGCCTCTCTGGCAATTACAAATTGCTCCTGAAAAATACAAAGAGGAAATTCTATTAATTACTTAGGATAGAAGATAGATTTACAAAAAGTTAGACCCGAGATAATATAACTCAGGATAAATTGATTGCGAACTCTTAAGGATTTTCCAAAATTTTTAGGAACCATTTCCAACTGATAGACCATCATTGGAATACCTAAAGATGGACTAGTAGATTTGGTCAGTACCCTAAAAGGGGTCAAGGACTTCAATATTCCAAGAGAATTATCAACTGAAGCTGAGAAGGAATTGGCTCTAGTAGAAAAGACCATATAAGAGTGAGAATCCAAAACATAACTGCATTCTGGTCATCCTCCCCTCCAGACACTCCCCCATAGGGATTTTGATGCAGAGGGAAGATATTATATGGAATGGACATTTCTACCATGTAAACACAGTAAGAAGTTAAAGACTTATGTAGAAAAGATCTCTGATTTGACTGTAAAAAAAAAAAAAAGTTAAGAGTTTGTCAGTTGACAGGAATGGACCCAGCAGAAATTGTAGTACCTTTAACTAATGAGGGAATTTCCTCTGTATGGAAAGATAATGAATACTGGCAAAGAGCCTGCAGTAACTTTTTGGAAGAAATTAACAATTGATATCCCAAAAGCAAGAGAATAGAATTTATATAAAGAACTGAATGGGTCCTTCCTCGCATTGTATGGCAAAAACTAATCTATGGAGTCTCCACATTCTATACTGATGCAAATAAATCAGGAGAGGCAGGATACAAATCAAGAGACTTAAGTAAAGTGGTTCAAAGTCCCTACAATTCTGTATAAAAGGCAGAACTGTAAGCCATTTTTATGGTACTGATGGACTCCATGGAACCTCTTAATATAGTTACTGAATCTCAATATGCAGAGAGAATTGTTTTACACATTGAAACTGCTGAATTTATTCCTGATAATACAGAATTAACTTCACTATTTATACAATTACAGGAAATCATCAGAAAAAGTAACATCATAGATGATAGATAGATGGATAGATAGATGGATAGATAGATAGATAGATAGATAGATAGATAGATAGATAGATAGATAGATATCACACATCAGATCCCATATGGGAATCTACCAGGTCCTCTAGCACAAGGTAATGATGAGATTGATCAGTTATTATAGTAATTGAATTAAGTCAGACACTAAAAAGCCATATTGCATTTTGTCACTTATATGTAAAAACTAAAAATATTAATACCATAGAAATAACAAAATTTAATATGAAGTCCCACAGCTTACACTCTATGTGCCTATTCTAACCACATATTCCTTCTTTAAGGTATTTGGTCTGAATAATTCTGGTGTGTTATGCTTTTATTTATTTTGGAAAAGTTTCATTAATAATGTTTATAGGATAAATGATCACAAGAAGAAAAGCAGAAAATTGGAGCTGGTTGGTACACAGAGTATGGATAGCTGGAACAAAATATCATTCTACCAGTAGTCATTTCCAGTGTTCTACAACATGGTAATGTGACTATTGTCTTTTAATAATAATTATACATGTATAATATGTACAAAACCATATTTATATAAATGAAAGTCCAGGCTTTTCAACACATTGTACTAATGTATGTTTAATAAAGGGAACTGTTATACCATGTCACTGTTACATGTGTGCTATATGTTCTCCTGGAAGATCCACCTCAACTCCCTTCCTCCATCCCTTTCCCCAAACCTGCCTCTTAAAGCCTGCCAAACACTGCTCCTTCCACAGAGATGCTCAAGACCACTCCCACAGGGTATTTAAGCTGCATCCCAGAAAACAGACACGTGGTTTTCTGGTCTCTCATCCCCATCTCCTCTCTGGGGGCTGGAAAATCATCCCGGGAAAGCTTTACCCATTAAAGCGAGGCTTTTTCTAATTCTGTCTGATTTTGTTCGAATTGGATTGCTGCATCAGCAGAGAGGCTTATCGGGGTGCAAAAAAACCTTCCACTATATCCTATAACATGTACAATTAGTATGAGAAAATAGAGAGAAAAATTAAAAACACCTAAAAGTGTTAAGAAGTAAATACACTTAAATTTGTTAGAACAAATGTTCAAGACAGAACATCCAGTTGAAAAGGGAGAATTACTTATAAGCCTTACAGGGCCAGTTGTTTGAGTGACAAAATACCACACTTTTAAAAACAGATACTAAAATTGATAATATTGTCATACAAATTCTCATTTGCCTTATGCCAAGGCTTTCTTTCATTTAATTTAGTTCAGTATTCCATTGCTCATACTTCATGGTTTCCATAACTGGCTATGAATTGTCACCTCTGCCAAACTGAGTTCATTATTTTTGATAAAACCTTAAGAACTATTTGGACAAATGAATCCCGTGTGTTGCCAAATAGGACTTAAAATTCCTAGTTACAGTCTCTATGTTTGCTCTTTCTTGAATACTTTTAGACATCTCTCCTTCTCAAGTCATTATTTTAGAAGAATTTTCGCTTGTAATTTGAGTCCCTATATAATGGACTACAATGTTTTTTATGTAAATTTAATGCAAGCCTAATGTAATTGCCTACTTCTACAACAAATCTCTCAGACAATCACAGGTGGCCAGTGGATTAAACAATATCAAGCCAAACTACCTTTGCATTTCACTTCCAAATTATGTGGATTAGGGGTACCTGGCCACTTTGTTGAGCTGATTTCTATGAACCTGTTCTACATTTGAGGCCTGTTTATTTGGTGATTTTTTTCTGCTTCCAACTAAACTCTTGCTAAATTTATTTGTCTAAAGCTTATCTTTGAGTGATCTTAGATTGCACTCAGGATTTTGTTCATATGAATCTTGGAAACCCGCATGGGGCACAATCACCCTCAAATTCCTGTGTGATCTTTAGCGCCTCATGACGTGAACTCATTTCAAACTGCTGTAATAAAAGGAGGGGTTATAGAATCATATGCCTGAGTTCAGAGTAAAATGATTCTATGAAAAGATGCATGCAGCAATTCTTCCCTCTCCTTCACATGCTTTATTCTCAAAAGATTCTTTCAATTAGTGAAAAATAGCATCCACATACCCGTCCACTATTTAATACTATCAGCCCGATCACACAGAAAGTAGACTTTATTCCTGTTCTGACAAATATCAAAGAACTTTTTACCCCCCAAAATTGAAAGTGTGATAGCAAAAAAGGGTACACAAATTAACTGATCTGTGGTGTGGCTGTGATACATTTGTGAGTTGACTTTTTTCTTATGACATATGGTTGTTAATGGGATTAAACTTAACAATGGAAAATTGAACTGACAATTGAAAAGTTTGCTCCTTAGATTTATTCTCTATTCTCTACTATCTTTGTTTCATATAAAATGATGTTTCGCATCTGCACTATGTCACTGAAACTACAGTGTTTTTACTATTGTATGCTTATGTCCCTTCTCATTTATAACATGTCTTTTCAGGAGGCTATATTTCATAAATAACTTCTGTTTCTGCCACATGGACTGATGATCTGTCCAAATAAGAGTCTGCTATACAGTTGTTTATAACGTACAGTTGCAGGGAAGGTTATTTGCCCATAAGTGGATGTAACTTGTCTCATCCTATGAACTAAGGCTTGGTAGTGAAGTGTTTTAGGAGCATCATGCCATTTAATCTAAAGCTGTGTGATGAAGGAAAGCTATGCACATAAATATCTATCTCATTAGTTCAGCCTCTGTTCTTCTAAAGACTCAAAATTGATTTGTTTGGTGAAATTGAATATAAAGAGAAACAAATTGTGACCTTCTGAAACAAAAAGCGTGATACTTATGAAATTAAAAGTTTTAAAGAAACCTACCATCTAATAAACTGTAAGCATTGGTGACTCTTTATAGCTTAAATGTGAAATGAAAAGGCATTTTATTATCATTCACAGTGTTCTGAAAACGAAAGAGATTACCTTCTATAAACTGCATGAAGTATCTGGCCACTGTTTCTCAACATTGTTGATTATTTATGGAGCATCTGGATGGGTCTCACTTGGCTTATTCCTGCCCTGCCTCATACTACTTTGTATCCTGCTCTGAGGCCTCTACTCTGTTGGGCACACTCACAGTCACCACTTTATCTTTCAACTTGGCCTGGGCCACCTCTGCAGCTCCTGAAGCCAGTTTGTAGCTCAGATTACTTTGAGCTCTGCTCCCAGTTGAGACTTGGACTGCATCTCTGTCCCTGGCTTTGCTGCCCATAAATAGGGCTTCGTGCTTAATACAGGCAGAAAATGCTTGCATACTATGGCCTTTTCTTTTCCATTTCACTCCAGAGCAATATGTGCCTACAGGGAAAGTAAAGAGGACCAGGAAGCAACCAGAACTATATTGCTGCCTGCTGTGAAATCAGTGATCGAACTGAAAAATAGTAGAAGGGCTATGTAAAAGCTACAGTTGAGAATAGGCACAATTAGACTGTAGATGAGAAGAATGGGTACAGGCAAGCATTCTCTTGAAATATGCTATATTGCAGTCATTTTCCAGGTATGAACTTTTAAAATCTGTGTGCTCCAATATCATTTGAAACTAACTAAAAGGAAAACCAAGCTATTTTCAGAATAAAGTAAACTGTTACTTGTATATTCCCACTCTTTATCTTTCAGCAACATACAATATTATAATTTACCAGAGACTCAGATAATGATTATACTACCTGCTTATTCTAGTCTAAATACCTAGTGTTGCAAACCTTCAGAGATACAAGCTAAACAAATGGAAGTCTCACATGCAGCAATATAAGTCCCCTTTTTCTTTGAATGAATCTGATTTAATGCATTTTCATTAGCAGGGTCCTGTGTACACTGTATATTAGCAAAGGAGTTTTCTGAAGAAAGAAGGCCTATTTCCAGTCCTCACCATGTGATCCTACAGAATTAACTTGATTATTCATTCTTTACTTCCTGATAGAAAAAAAAAAGAGATTAAGATTTTACCTAATTCTACATCATAGAGTAACTGGGGATATTTAGTGACTACTATGTTCATATAAATGAGATAGGCTGCAATGGCGATAAGTCTTTTTCCTATAATGACACTGTAACTACTGACATGTCTGTATCTCTTTGTCTGAAAAGCGGTGCTCCACATTAGTGAGGTCTGTTAATTAATTTGACCTCACAGCCACTCTACAACCTAGCCACTCTTACGATCTCCGTTTTTACATTTGAGGATAATGGAGATCTAGAGAGAGTAATTTTGTTTTATAATTAATGAAATGTATTTTAGAGTACTTTTAGGTTCATAGCAAAGTTGAACCAAAGCAGAAGAGTCAGTATACCTGTGCCTGCAGATGCAAACATTTCTCACTGATGGCATTCCACCCTAGAGCTGTGTAAACGCTGTTAATAATAACCAAGGTTGACCCAAAGCTTATGGCTTATGTTATATGGTATATTAGAACAGTTACCATTCTACATTCCAAGACTTTGGGAAATATTCAATGATATATGTCTTCCATGTGCATAACATTTTAGTACAAATCAGAATTGTTTCATTACTTTAAAACATTTCGCTATGCTTGGTCTGCCTAGCAACCACAAGTCCGACAAGTTGAACTCTTTCCTCACTTTGCTTGTGGTAGAAGTTAGGAGCTGACAAGCACAAGTTGAGCCATGATATCTACACACATGCTGCAGATCGTGTGCACATACACATGCACACACAGTGAATAAATAAATTGTACCTTAAATTTTTTTAGTTTGTGTTCTACCTATTTACTCCCTTTTCTTTTTTTTTTTTTTTTTTTTTTTTTTTTTTTTTTTTTGGTTTTTCGAGACAGGGTTTCTCTGTGTAGCTTTGCGCCTTTCCTGGAGTTCACTTGGTAGCCCAGGCTGGCCTCGAACTCACAGAGATCCGCCTGGCTCTGCCTCCCGAGTGCTGGGATTAAAGGCGTGCGCCACCAACGCCCGGCTCCCTTTTCTTAAGTCTCACAGCTGTTAATTTCTTTTTAGTTTTCAGACTTAGTTTGCATTTTTAAAGTATTTTTACTAGGTTTATCCATTTTATATTGAGTGTTTGGCTTGTGTGTATCTATGTTCACCGTATGCAGTATAACAGAAATTGCATAAAATCATACAAACCTTTGAAATTTCGTAAGTAATATATTTGCAAATACCTAAGAAATGGAATCATATTTTATATGGATCCATAGATTAAGTAAAGTAAAATTGTTAATTACGGGCCAGCAAGATGGCTCAGTGGGAAAAGCACTTTCTGCAAAGAATGATATCCTTAGCCTTATACTCTCAGAACCCATGTAAATGTGGAAAGACCTGACCCGACAAAATGCTCTTTAGTACATGTGTACCTATGCACACTTCATGAACACATAAACATACAATAATAAAATTCATTAAATGTGTTCATAATTAAAAATAAACTTGGCAAGATGACATAGAAAGGAAGTAATTTCACGTACCTAATGTTGACCTTCTGACTTATTAATAGTGTATTTTAATATATCTTTCCAATTGAGAAAGAACAGGGCAACAACAAAGCTTTTCTCTCTTCCCTTCTTCCCTTTCTCAGCATAGGCATGCACACAGAAATCACAAGAGAGAATGAAATCCTTGTTCCTCTTGCCTTTAAAGAAGCAAACTTATTTTAAAAGTAATTCCTTCTGTTCCCATCCTCTATGTTATATCACTCTGTACCCCAACACAAATACACATGCGCACACACACACACACACACACACACACACACACACACACACACACTACATACATGCAAACACATATGCACAAAGACACACAAAATAGACTCAATTTTGGAATTTGATATTGATTTACTACAATAGGTTATCAATTTCTAGTTGTCAAGCATATTTTGAGTAATAATTGAGTTCCATGTCTCAAGTGCATTCCTCAGGAGTTGGAACGTAAGTGAGCAGACAGTCTTTCATCCACGGTGCCTCCTTCCCATGCTGATAAGATGCTGAGGGAACTTGTAGTTTACACTTTTCTAGTACCATCTTTGTTCTGACTTTTTCACTTCTGATGAGGTGAAGAATCCAGAAAGGTGTGAATAACTCTACTCCCAGAGTTTCTGCTGAGATTCTCTGATGCGCTCATCAGGAAAAAGCTGAGAAGGAGATGTCTCGTGATTTCCAGCGATAGCCACATGCTCTTCCTCGCCCATGCAGCTGTTATAACTCTTTTTTTCATCGGGTAAGAAAATAAACTCATTGTCTGAAAAGAAAAAAAAGGTATATGATGCAGAGATAAACAGACAAGGGAGAGTGTATTCATGACTGTTTCAATAAAGAACAGTGCTGTGGGATGGTCTATATGTAAAATGCTCTGATTGGTCAATAAATAAAACACTGATTGGCCAGTGGCCAGGCAGGAAGTATAGGCAGGACTAACAGAGAGGAGAACTGAGAGAACAGGAAGGTGGAGGGAGACACTGCCAGCAGCCACCATGACAAGCAGCATGTGAAGACGCCGGTAAGCCACGAGCCACGTGGCAAGGTATAGATTTATAGAAATGGATTAATTTAAGATATAAGAACAGTTAGCAAGAAGCCTGCCCTGGCCATACAGTTTGTAAGCAATATAAATCTCTGTGTTTACGTGGTTGTGTCTGAGCAGTTGTGGGACTGGTGGGTGACACAGATTTGTCCTGACTGTGGGCCAGGCAGGAAAACTTTAGCTACAGAACAGGAAATAAAACACACACTCATATAAAAACGCACACACATACACACATGCTCACACACAGATACACACATACACACACACACTCAAACACACACATTTTGATGGTCATCCCTGCTGCCTGATGGCCTTAACTCTGTCTTTGAATTTAGTAGTATGATAGACTACCTTATCTCTCCTTCCTGTTTACATTTTTCCATTGATTCTTAGTAAACAACTTCAATTAACAACACACCCTTTACTGTCAATATTTATTTAGCAAAAATAAAAATAAATATCAATTTATTGGTACTTTTCTGTCAAGGGATAATTAAGGAACTAATATTTCTCAGAACAGAATAAGAGCTATAACTCATGTGCTGCCAAATATCACTCTTAATTGTTTCTATCAGAATACTTTTTTTTTTTTTTCCTGAAACACAACTTTAAGTTGATCGGTAATTGGCCACATGGTTAAAAATGTCAAGGCATTCAAAGTTTGTCAAGTTGAGTTTTATGGATGCTGATGTAATCATTATATTTCTATCACTCAAAAAACTCAGACAGTAGCCCCAAGTGTAAACAAGGCCTCAGGACACAACAGTAAAGCATACCACAACTTTGAAAGGGCAATGAGTTTCCACGAAACAGATGTGAAGGATCATTAAAATGTCATATCTTTTGTTAATAAATTTTCTGCAAAATATGTCTTTGAATCCACAGAATATACTTTGAACAGAGTTTTCTACATGAAGATAAAAATACAAACATACTTTTTCCAGTCCAAATTTAATGAACATAGGTAATGTTGAAATATGAATTCTTAAATTTGTTTTATATTTATTTGATTCTGCATATATGTACAGGTTGGTGTATATGTGTGTGTTTGTGTGTGTATATGGGCATATGATAAAGCATATTTGTACAGGTCAGAGATTAACTTTAGGAAATTTTTTCCTCTGCTATGATCATTCTATGGATGAAGTCAGGTCATCAATACTGACAGTAATTCCCTTCACCCCTGAGCCACCTTGCCAACCTTGAAATATGAAGTCTATAATTAAGTTAGTAAATGCATTGGGGAAAAAAAGTGTTGTTTTCTTTTTAATTGTGGATGTACTATATTGGTTAATGATAACATTTTTTTCTTTATATTTCTTTGCAACTACAACTCTAGCCTCCTGACTTGAAGCAATAATTAGATCTTCCCTAAAATCGGAATTGTTCTTTCACTACGTCATTGTCAATTAAACAGTGCCTGACACAATTCCAGCCCATAAACTCATACTTTGAGCCCAGAAAAGGGTGAGCCCAGAGCTCAATTTGAGTGTTGAGCAACTTTTACTAATCCTAAGACTCTTCCTGATGGAATATAGCTATAGTAATGTGAAACAGGTTTTTATTACACAACCAGTTCTAATCAAACAATTTTATACAATGAAGCAGGAGATCATAGTGATGGCTGAAACATCTCAGAGATGTCAAATGTAGGCAGAAGTTTCTGTTCTACCAGCAAACTCCCAAATACTGAGGCAGCTGCCTTATAATACTTGACTCAGAGGCTTAATATTACTTATAAATGCTCAGCCTATAGCTCAGGCTTATTACTAATTAGTTTTTACACTTAAATTAACCCATAGTTCTTATTTATGTTTATCCACATAGCTTAGTACCTTTTCTCAGTTCAGTATTCTCATCTTGCTTCCTCTGAGTCTGGCTGGTGACTACTGTCTCCATCTTTTCTTTTCCCAGAATTATCCTAGTCTGGTCTCCCCACCTATACTTCCTACCTGGCTACTGGCCAATCAGCATTCTATTAAAGCAATTCAAGTGACAAATCTTTATAGTATACAAGAGCATTATCTCATATCATTTCCTCTTTTTATCTAATAAAAAAAGAAGGCTTTAAAATTAATATAGTAAAACAAAAACAGCAATTAAGTAAGAATTACAGTAACATCAATTCCATTTAGGTTTGACAAAATTAGAGAAAATACTTAATTATCTATTTTATCTTGGTGAGTCTAAAATTTTGTATCTAATTTACTATTATTATAACTAAGAAAAACTACAATTATAACTATTTAGTCTTCTACTCCAACAAAGACCCAAGAAGGGTGAATTGTTACTTAATGACGAGGACCTCAAGCTGCCTGGACAGTCACCCAAAGTTTCTCTGTAATGTTGGGTCTTACATCTTTGGCCTACAGACCTAGCATATCTGACAGACTTATCTGTGAAGCAGGATTTCTGAAGGACTGTCCCTACTTGTCTTGGCAAAGTTCTGCAGCTACTTTCTTTTGTGTCCTGCTTGTCCAATTTGGATAACATACTGTCAACAGCCAAGGCAAGGGCAGTTTCTTCACCCACATTTATAGCTTTTGCCATAAACAAACTCCATATGGAGTTCCTTTGATCAGCATCCTCTCTGAAAAATTTGGTGCTAACAGGATCAGATATGTCTCACTGAAAGAAAATTATAAGTTCTTAAAACATTTTAAATGTCATATTCTGCAGGTCTTTGAAGTGTTTGAAGATTGCTTATCTATCTTAAATATATCTCTGTATGATCTTGAAAATATACCTAACATAACTATAAGTTTGCTATTATAAATGACTATGAATTTGTATTTCTTAATTATTTATTACATTTTTAAATGAGGTGCATAAACATAATACCTTAAACAAGATTAGAAATATACATACAGTATAATTAAATTAAATTTAAATTTATATCAATAAACTAAAATCCATTCTGATGCAAAATATGTAAGGTTAACAGTTGTTTTTTGGGATTAAAGTAGATTTAATAATCTACCCTTCTTTTCCCATCATTTCTATATTATACACCCCTTTCTTTTTTTAGAAAGAGATTGACTATGACCAATAACAATTTGTAGTCAAACCTCCTAAACAAAGAAAAATATCCATAATCCATTTTTTGAGAATGTGGGCATAGTTTTCTAGGCTACTTCCTTCTGATTGAGGGTGCTGTTAATCTTATGGGGACCCTGAGAAAATTTAGAATTATGGTCAAGTCCTGACTGGAGTATTTTGTGAGGCCGGATCATCTCATCCAGTGGCTTTGAAGCTGTTTTGGATGCAGAACTCAGAGGAAACTGCAACAGAGGTGCTCTGAAACATTGCATCATCTTAGTCATCTGTTCCCATTGGAGATTTTTCAGAGGGGTCTTTCTCAACCAAATCTGATTTTTCTTATAACACTATGAGTCCATAGCTTCTCATTTCCTATGGAAGTAAAAGCATAAACTGTTCTTCAAAGTAACGTTATCTTTGGACTTAAATTTTGAAGTCAAGATACTTTCAAAATACATAGGTTGGATTAATCCAGCAACATTTATAATCAAATGTCTCTTTAGCAGCTGTTGCTCCTTCCTCAGCTGTCAAACAATTCAATAACACAGTAACATTCAGTGTCCATATTCTCTATGTATTTTCCATCTTTACATGACTTTTTTATATTACATTATTCCCTTTTTAAGGACTTTATTATTTTAAAATTATATATTTCTTTTTTATGACTGTTTATACTTTCTCTTTTTATCTCCCAAGCCTATGCATATTTTTAAACACACTGTGAACCCTTTAGAGGTTTTTATTTTTTATCTGAATCTGTCTTTACTGCATATCTCTATCATTTTCTGAGCACATGAGCATTTAAACTGCTAAAAAAGGAGTTGTTAGGAATAAAGTGGAGGCTTTGCTGACTGACTCCACCCCATTCCTTGGTTCCCTGAGAGTCTAATCTCATGGTGGAGGAACATTTACTGCCAGCTCTGAAAGCCATGTTTACCACTACAACTTTGAGAAGTTTTTGGGTTCATACTACACTGAGTAGCATTCTGCCAGCTGCTCATAAACACCGTATAAGTATTTGGCAGTAAGGCCTCTTTAAATAATTGTGCAGTTTTTGCCACTACCACTGAGTTAGGAAACCATCTTTTAAAGGAGCCTCATTTCTGCTCTCTGCCAGCAAACAGAGCCTACCAGAGAGAAGACAATTACCAAGAAGCTGTGAATGACTCTGTTCTTGCGTGTCCAGAATCCCTTTTTTAAGCTTTCTCAGGTTTTATGTGGAAATTCTTGCCAAATATTTGACCTCCACATGTTGGTAGAGGTTTCTGGCCTGTCAGCAACTCCCAAAATCCCAGCAGCCACTTCCCAAATAATTGACTTAGTATTACTTACAAATGCTTGGCCCATAGTTCAGGCTTATTACTTACTAACTCTTACACTTAAATTAACCCATATCTACATTTGGCCACATGGCTTTTCTCATTATGACATTCTCATCTTGTTTGCTGTATGTCTGGCTGGTGACTTGTGACTCCACCTTTCCCCTTCCAAGAATTCTCCTAGTCTGATTGGCCCACCATGCTTCCTGCCTGGCTACTTGCAAATCAGCATTTTCTGAAATTAATTCAAGTGACAAATCTTTACAGTGTACAAGAGCATTATCCCATAGCAGTCATGTTCATCTATAATTGCAAAATTATTGTAACAATCCTATAGGAGTTTGTATCACGTAAGAGTGAACTTTAGATTCTGCTTACTCTGTTTTCAGATGTGACAGATTTCTACAAACCTCAATATTCTGTAATACAACCAACTGTATACCTGGTGTAGTTTATTTATTTATATTATAATAGGAATAAAAAAAATTTTAAATCCCCATTCAACTACATTTTTCTTATTTTGCCTTCCTTCCTTTCCTTCTTTTTTTTTCTTTCAGTATTTTTGTGTGTAGGCTTGTCAGAAATTTTTAATGATACTTCCTCAGAATTCTAAGTGCTATAGTTAAAGGTGTGTGCTCTCATACAAGAGAGAACCAAATTTTTCTTAAGCCGTTTTAGTACAATTTTTTTCAAGTAAATATTGATGAGCTTGCACTTATCTGCAATTATGCCAACACTTTTAGTGTCCATTTGGTTTTCAAGACATCATTTTTCTTCTTGATAGTTCTCTTCATGCTGCTTCATTATTTCATACTTAACCTCAAGATCTCTTGGCCCAGATGAAAGTGAGCATTCTTTCTCACCATTCACACCTAAACAATAGTAACTATGGACAGTGTTATAATTTATTGTTACAAAGACTGTGTTCCCATGAAACATTTTGACGGGGTGAATGAAGTTTGCACACGGCTACTACACTAAGATTGTAACATAGTCTGCTGGATCAAAATCCTTCAATGTCCACCCAAAGAATTTAAAATATGGATACTTATTGTATTAAATGACCACTTTGAGAAGCCTAAACTTCTTGGATTCTTGTAATCCATGAACTCAAATACTGTACAAAATAAAACGTATGACTTCTCATTCAGAAATTGCTAAACATACACATATGTTCTTCTGAAGAACAAGAAGTAATACAGAGAAACTTCTAAGCTTAGGACTGGACACGGTTGCATGTTGTGCAGGTCAATGAGTTCTGATCACTGTCATCACAGGAAGAAAACCTGTATGTTGTTGTTGTTCTAAATTATAGTTCTTTTGAGACAATTTAAAAACAGCATTTTCTTACTTTGATGAAATCTAAAGGAGATAGCATTTAATAAACAAATAGCATCAGCTATTCAGGAGCACTGCATTTTACTGTTGACGTTTACACACGGGCAAGAAACACATTACACCTTTCAGAGTGCTAGTGCAGCACTCAATGACAAACTCAGTGGAGAATGAGGTCATTTATCAGCTAGCTTTGGTAAATGGTCTCTTTAAAATTCTTAGGTTCCTAACTGCAATACATACTCATGTACCCAATCTCTACACCCGTAGAAGAGTATTGTAGCCCTGTAGAGGTTATTTCTTGTTAAAAGTAGGATGAACAATAACTAGCCTTACCAGGACTTTAAAAGTGGAGCCAATGAAAAAACAGGCCAGAGCCTGCATAGTCCCTAAGTGTCTGATGTTTTAGAAGTAGTTAAATTGTTGGGGACTTTAATAAATTAAAGTCAGTTATCATGTAGAAGATACTCTCCCAGAGAAAGGACCATCACAGGAAGATTGGCAGTTAATACCTCAAATATATTATGGAATGGAATAAAGTGTTTGTTTGTTTCTTTGTAGTGTTATCTATTTTTTTGTTTGGTATGATAATTAATATAGTGGTCATAGTATTGAAGAGATCCCATTTAAATGTATAATTTTACAATGTATATTATAGCAATGGCTTATTTGAGTATAATAATATTATTATTTAAACATACATTGTGTTCTTGACAATTTTATGCAAGAATAATATACAATCTAATTATTGTAATCTTCTTCTAATTTCCCTCCCAGACCTTTTAGCTTTACTATCCTAAACAAAATCATTTTAATACGTGCTAATACCAGAGTATATTTATAAATAAGCTGCAAAGAGTCCCAGGCCCCTTTTTCTGAATGGTTAATTAGTATTTCAGAACACTGCATCCATACAACTCAAAATTGTGCAAGAATGCATTATACTATATCCAAGGTATTCTGTTATTTCCAATATGACACTAAGCATTTCACGTTTACAGGCCCTGATGTAAAAAAGAAAATACATTACTGGGCGAGATTTGATATATTAATGAATATATGTGGTTCTCATTACACTGATTACCATGTTTCAATGTACTTGGTGTTGTATATGTAATACCACTGAGCACATTATACAAGAACTTGATTATTAATGTTGATTATTATAAACAAGTTTCACAATGTTGGTGAACTGTGTGATTTTTTAATAAAAGATGTAAATAATTTTTACGTAAAAGAGGAAATGTAGGCTGTTCATGGGATCTGGTAGGCCAGGAAATCAAGCAGACAATCTTCAGATCTTAACTCTCCCTCCTCATCTCGAACACCAATACCTCACTCTCATCCTAAGCTCTGTAACAGACTACCTGCTGTGGCCTCCCCTTCTTCTCTCTTCCCATCTCTAGCTAATCATGTAAATAATCTCCTATTGCCTTCTTCAGTACCCTTCTCTTTGTCTCAGTTGTCAACTCCTTCAGATATTCCAGGCTATCCACTGACCAAGCCAGCCAGGGAAGGCCAGACAGGCCAAGAAAGCAGGTAGACAATCTTTAGATCTTAACTCTCTCTACTTTCCTAAGTTCTCATCCAGTCTCATCCCCAGCTTTGTAATAGACCACCTATTGTGGCCTCTCCTCCTTTTCTTTCCCCATTCCCAGGATACTAAGTAGATTCTGGTGGCACAACCTACTCTTAACTCATACACGTATCCCTTTCAGCCCATGCCCATTCTTAAGTATCACTTAGAAACACATTCTATCTGGAACCCTCAGTCACCACACACGGCAGAATTTCAGATTATCCTCCACTAGGTACCCCACAGCCACCACCCTCTCCTAAGAACAGATAGGGCAACAAAAACTAAAGAATAAAGTACCAACCCAAGAAGTACAAGACCAGATATCAACACCTAGAATTACAACCATCCTAAACAGAGATGCCTAGAAGCTACCATAAGAAGAAATAACAACCAGGACAATTACACATTCACTATGGCTCAGCAACCTTACCACAGTAAGCCCTGAGAAATTCAAAACACAAAAGCATAAGAGTAGGATTTCAAAATATCTTTTATGATAATACTAGCAGTCCTTAAGAAGAAATGAATGCATCTCTTAAAGAAATATATGAAAATGCAAATAAAGAGGAGAAGCAAATGAATAAAACAGTTAAAGACCTGGAAGTGGAAATCGAATCAATAAAGAAAACCCAAAAGAGAGAAATCTGGAAATGAAAAATTATGAACTCCATCAGGAACCTCAGAGAAAAGCCTCACCAACAGAAATAAAAACACTCCAGGTAGAAAACATCCAGAAAATCTGGGATACTAAGAAGAAAGAAAAATGTTGTAAGTGAATGTTTCCCTGTCCAAACCACTTGCTCCCAAATAACATGCAGCCACTTCCCAAATGACTAACTTGGAGAGTTAGTATAATTTATGTATTTTGGCTGATAGCTTAGGCTTGCTACTACCCAATTCTTACATTTAAAATAACCCATATTTCTTATCTATGCTTTGTCTCATGGATCATGGCTTGCTACCTCTTTTTCCACACATCCTGCTTCCTCGGTATCTAGCTGGCATTTCCCCTGACTCTGCCCTTCTTCTTCCCATCATTCTCCTAGTCTGGTTGTCCCACATATAATTCCTGCCTGACTACCATCCAATCACATTTTATTAAACCAATTTGAGTGACAAATCTTTACAGTGTACAAGAGGATTACTCCATAGCATTTTCACATTTTTGTCTAATGAAAAGGAAGGTTTTAACTTTAACATAGTAAAATTGTATACAACAAAAATGTTATCAAATAAGAACTACAATTACAATATCCATTTTATTTGTATTTGGCAAAATTAGAAAAAATATCCTGTTATCTATCTTATCTTGATGGTAAAAAGTTTTATATGTAATTTGCTTTTTATCATAACTAAGAAAAATTATGAGTTCGACTATTTAGTCTTTAACGCAATCAATGACCCTAGAAGGATGAAATGTTACCTAATGACAGGGACAGTTACCCAAAGTTCGTCTGTAACAACGGGCATCTAACTGTGACCTACAGGCCTAGCATATCTGACATACTTTCCTGTGAAGTAGGGAATTCTGAAGGACTGTCCTACCCTATCTTGGCAAAGTTTGACAGTTGCCTTTCTTGCATTCTCCTGGTCCAGTTTGGATAGTATATTGTTAACAATTAAGGTATGGGCAGTTTCTTTGGCCAGATGGCTACTTTTATCATAAAAATAACTAAATCCACATGGAGTTTATTCAATATCTATCATCTTCTCTGAAATAGATTGGTTCTGTCAGGAGTGGACAAGTCTCACTGTCATGAAAAAACTTAGGTTATTAAACATATTAAACATTTAATGTCATATTCTGTAGGTCTATGAAGTGTATGAAGATCATCTATCTATCTAAATATATTTGTGGATGACCTTGAAAACATACTGAACTATAAGTCTGACTATTATAGATGACTATTAGTCTGTATTTCTTAGTTATACATTACATTTTTAAATAAATTGCATATGTACAATAACCCAAATAAGAGGAAAAACATACATATAGTATAACAAAATTAATTTTAAATTTGTATTAATATACAAATATCCATACCATTGCAAAATATTTAAGACTAGAAGTTGCTTTTTTGGTATAAAAGTAGATTTAATAATCTACCCTTTTATCCTATCTTTTCTAATTTTTTTTTGAGACAAAGTTTCTCTGTGTAGCTTTGGAGCCTGTCCTGTAAATTGCCCTGTAGACCAGGCTAGCTTCAAACTCACAGAGATCCACCTGCTTCTGCTTCCTGAGTGCTGGGATTAAAGGTATGTGCCACCACCATCTGGCATTATCCTATCATTTCCATATTCTCCCTTTTTCTTTTCAGAAAGAGATCCTTGAATCTAATCTTCTTTGTTTAGCTTTCTTCCTGACCATTACCATTAACACCTTGCATCAACCACCCTTAAATGATAACAAACATCCATAACCAATGTTTTTGGGAATATGGATGCTGTTTTTTATAGACTGCTTCCTGTTATCTGGGGGCACTGGTAATCTTTGAGAGAACCTTGAGAAAATCTGGATAATTGTTAGGTCTTTGCTGGAGTATTCTGTGAGGGTGGATCATCACAGTCAGTAGCCTTGAATCTGTTCTAGATGCTGTATCCAATGGTCCATCCATTTTTATTGGTGTCTGGTCCTCTTGTTCTGAAAATTTATAGCCTTTTAAAGGTAACATATATATCTGTATCAATATAAATGTAGACTATGCATAGTACACAAGTCAGTCAAATATGATTTTTTGTTACGATTTGAGCAGGTAAAATATAGACCACAAGTCTTGTAGTCCTTCTAGGTTTATTTGTTTGTTTGAAGTAAGATTTTTTTTCAGGGAGTCTTCATCAATCAAATCTTATTTTCTTTAACCCTGAATGAATCCACAGCCTCTAATTTGCTGTGAAATAAAAGCATAACCTCTATCCCAAAGCAATACATCTTTTGACTTAAATTTTGAAGTCAAGACATTTTTAACATATATAGATTAGTTTAATCTAGCAGTTCTCACAATCCAGTGTGCCCTAGCAGCCAAAAAAATTAAAGCCAACACAATAACATACAGGATCCAAACTCTCTGTGTATTTTTCATCTTTATGTGGCTTTTTATATTATTTTATTTCCTTTTTAAAGATTTTACCATGTGATTTTTAAACTATTTTTATACACCCTTTTTCTTTTCTCTCACAAGCCAATGCACATTTTCAAACACACTGTGACCAATTTAGAGACTTTTTCTGTCTGAATCTGTGTTAAGTGCATATTTGTAACCTTTTCGGTCTGCATGAGCAAAAACCCCACACCCTCAATTCAGAGTGCTAGTGGAGGTCTCAAGCCTACAGGCACTGGCTGAGTACAGGCACTGGCTGGGAGAAGCCTTTCTGTACTGTGACCCATGTAAGACACTGCAAGGAACCTGCCACACAGCTAAGCTCTTGGCAGTTGGCAGCTGGCTCTGTCTCCCAGGCAGCTATTGGGACCCACTTCTCTGTAATGTGGCGGGTGTGAGTCTGTGAGACTAGAAAGCTGCATATGTATCCATTTTTGTGTTTAGAACCTTTTTTAAAAGCTTTTTTTAGGTCTTATGTGGATCTACACCCAATATCAAATGTGCCATTTATAGGTGGAAGTTGCCCTGTCACACCTGCTGGCTCCCAAATAACCACCAGCTGCTTCCCAAATAACTGACTCAGAGATTTAAGATCACTTTTAAGTGCTTGGTCATTAGCTAAGGCTTGTTACTACCTGACTCTTACATTTTGTCAAGGGCTGTGGGAGTTTACAGCAGGTGATAACTGGTTTTCATATGTCAACCCACCAAATGAATGACTCTTTGATGGAAAGTCCCATCTGGCAAGGCCATGAGGTTACTGACTATAAATGACCAGTTGCTCCTTGTCTGCATTTCTCTCATGTGCTACTCATTTCTTCCCTAAGAACTGCATTCCTTCCTTAAGAACAACTATGATATCTCCCCATTTACCATGCCTTTCCATGTAATGTGTGCATGTAATCTCATGATTATATCTCTTCCCATTTTTTTTGTCTTTTCCTCTATATAAAAGCCTCTACCTTCTTCATGATGTTATTCATAAGGCTGTTTTCTTATGCTTCTTCTAATTTTTGATGTTCAGGTCTAGGTGTTAGAGGAGGGCTAGGCTCTGGTGATGCTGTATTGCTCTTCATTTTGTTGTATGTACTTCTGCCTTGGCGTCTGCCCATCTCCTTGTGGTTTGTTCTTAGTCTTATCTGCGCACTTGGTCCAGACAGAGCTGACAGATTCAGGAAGTCTCTCTCTTGTTCATATGGGAGCTCTCTTGTCCAAATGGGAACTCTGGGGCAGGATGGGAGCTCTTGTCGAGAACAGAAGTCCAGGGGCAGGATGGGAGCTCTGGTCCAGAAGGGAAGTCCGGGGGCAGGATGGGAGCTGGGGGCCGGTCTCTAAGTCTCAGGAAGTTGCTGGGGTCTCAGGAGGATGGGCGTGGGGCAGGGCGTGGAGATTGCGGGGTCTGCCGGGGGTCTTGGAGAAGGGGAGCCTTCCCGGTAGGGCTAGAAGGGAACCTGCCTGGTGACCAGAACCTGGGGCCACGTTGGGCAGGTCTTCCCCAGAGTGGCTGGTGCCCAGGGATGGGGTCTAGCCTGAGCCAGTAAACTCACCTCTGGTCCAGAAGGGAAGTCCGGAGGCAGTCATGATTATATCTCAATTTTATGGGCACACATAATTGTGGATGGTCAAGAAGATGGTTTCTCATTTAACTGTATAATTTTGATGAAAGGAAATATACTAAAAATATGCTTCAAACTATATCTATTTTTCCATGTAGGGTGTAGACACTTAGAGGTCTTGTTCTCCATTCTTATTCAACTAACAAGTCAAATTGGCCAAACTAAGAGTCCTTGTGGAACTTTCACAAAGTAGAATTGCAGGTGCCTAGCCTTGTTGGATCAAAACTCTTCAGAAGAATTATAGTGAACTACAAGTGATAGTGTAGGTGTCTGGCTTCATATTTTAGTACTTCAAGAGTTGAATATCACCTATGTTGCCTTAAGTTTCCTCCACCATCATCTCCCCACTCTGATCCAAAAACACAATTAACACTTTGTGTTTGTTTCTACACCAGTTTCTAATGCAAGATTTTAGCCTCAGTACACTATGTATAGGTCCTGAGATTCAGGTTATTAACAGAAAAAGGTTGTTAACTGATTAACCATGTCCAGATATTATTAATCACATAAAATAGTATACATATTCTTTGCCTTTTTCTTAAATCTCTCATTGGTTTAGTTTCTTCCCTTGTACCCTTGTAGCTATCCCTTTAAGAGATAGCCAGAACTTTTTACAACCTACAGCTGCTGTCAGTCACCAATTAAGGTGACGAAGTTTTTGCCAAGTGTGATTCTTATTAGAATGCTTGTCCCTGGGAGTTTGCTTTGTAGTTTTTACTAATAAGTTGCATATATATAATATTTGGGAATTTGAAATGGGTAGTAGAATAGAGATGTAGAAAAATAAAGATGAATAGAAAAATAAAGATGAAGAAAGAACTAGGAAGAATTAGAATAGAAAGAGAGAATTAGCGCTAAGAAATTATAAACAATTAGGATAAGAGAATCAGAAATAAGAACACAACAATAAAGAGCACATAGAATGAAGAGCATTGGCCTTTGTGTGTTAAATTATTATAGAAGTCTTTTTCCCTCACTCCTGAGAAGCATTTCTCAGAGGACCCTGGGTAGGGGCTGAGGGCTGGTATTTCAACCTCTACAACACTTGAATTAACCCATATTTATTATCTATGCTTCCATGGCTTGTTACCTCATTTTCTATACATCCTGCTTCCTGGGTGGCTAGCTTGCATCTCCTCTGACTCTGCCCTTGTTCTTCCCATCATTCTCCTAGCTTATCTGTCCTGCCTATAATTTCTGTCTGGCTACCAGCTAATCATTGTTTTCTTAAACCAATTTAAGTGACAAATTTTTACAGTGTACAAGAGGATTATTCCACAGCAAAAATTACAAAAAATGGGAACAGAAAAGAAGAGGAAATCCAGATCAAAATATAGAAAATATTTTCAAGAAAATAGCAAAAAAACATTTCCCCAACCTAAAGTAGAAGGAACCTACAAATGTACCATAACCATACAGAACACCAAATAGACTGGAAAAGAATTGAACTTCCCCTCAGTACATAATAATCAATCCACTAAATGTACAGAAAAATATTGTTAAAAGCTGCAGGTAAAGAGAACAAAGAGGATATAAAGGCAGAACTGTCCAAAAATTCACCTGAATTTTCAAGAGAGACTCTAACAGCTAGAAGGGCCTAGACAGATATTCAATACAGTGACCACAGATACCAGTCCAGGCTACTATACCTAACAAAAATTTCAATCATATTAGATTGTGATTGAAAACCAAATTCAAGCAGTATCTGTCTAAAAACACATCTCTAAAAAAGGCACTAGAAGGAAGACTTTACCCTGAAAGAGGTTAGCCAACTACACCCAATAAAACACAAGGAATAAATATCAAACCAGCAAAACAAAAGAGTTGGGAACCCACATCACAACAATAAAGGTACAAGAATCAACAAACACTGTTCACTGATAATGCTCAACATCAATATTCTCCATCCCCCAATACTAAGACAGAGATAAACACAATGAATGTGAAAACAGCATCAGTTCTGCAGCATCTAAGAAATACACTTTAACATCAAGGATATACATCACCTTAGGGATAGAAAAATGAAAAATAATAATCCAAGCAAACGCACTTAAGAAGCAAGCTGCTGCAACCATTTCAATATTTGGCAAAATAGACTTCAAACCTAAACTAATCAGAAGAGATAGGGAAGTACACTATATACTCATCAAAGGAAAAATCCACCAAAAGGATATTGTAATTCTTAACATCTATGAACAAAACACGAGGTTATCCAAGTTCATAAAGGAAACATTACTACAACTGAAATTCCATATTGAACCTCACACACTGTTAGTGGGAGACTTTAGTGCACTACTCTCACCAACAGACAGTTAATTCAGAAAAATCTAAACAGAGAAATGTTGGAGATCCCTGACATCACAAACTAAATAAACCTAACAAATATTTCAGAATATTCCATGCAAACGCAAAAGAATAAACCTTCTGTCATGAAACTTTCTCCCAAACTGAGCACATACTAAGACACAAAACAAGTCTCAACAGATACAAGAAATTTGAAATAACACCCAGAATTCTATGTGAGCACTTTGGATTAAAACAGAAACAACAATCTTACTATCTCCTTATGTACAGAACTGGACAGTTAACTATCAGTAGAGGAAACTTAAATGGCTTAGAAACATTTAAAAAAACATTCAACATGCTTAGTCACCAAGGAAATGCAAATCAAAACTACTTTGAGATTTCATCTTCCACCCATCAGAATGACCAAGATCAATAAAACAAGTGACAGCTCATGTGGTCAGGATGTAGAGTAAAGGGAATACTCACCCATTGCTTTTGGGAGTACAAAGTTGTACAGCCAGTATGGAAATCAGCATGGTTGCTCATCAGGAAAGTCATGTGTGGAGGTTCTCTGTTTCATAATGTTGAGTCAGGGTACTCTTTTTTTTTTAAAAGAGTACAGGCCCTTTGCATATATATTTTGCCTTCTGGTCTTGTGTTTTTATGTGATTTCTATGTGTATTCCCTATGCTTCTTCTTTGACAATCTGCCTTCTGTTTATTTATTTTGTCCTATTCTAATCTGTTCTATCTTGTTATAATTTATTTTATTATTTAGATGACTGTTTATTGTCTAAAGAGAGACAGAAATGATGTGGATATGGATGGGAGAAAAGGTCAGGAGGAACTGGGAGGAGGATGGGGAGGGAAGAGAGTAACTAGAATATATGGTATGAAAAAATATCTACATTCAATAAAAGAAAAAAATAAAAACTAGGAAATCTAGAGAACACATGAGAAAAATGAAAAGCTAAAAATTGTGTGGCATGCAGAAACAAAGAAAGAATCAGCCAACCCGCCACCACTTCGGCTAGAGCATGTAGCCCAATGTGTGTATTAGTAAGGATCACTCATAACTTACTTCTCTTCTAATTTTTCATATCCACGTTGTAATTCATTCTCTATGAAAGAACATAAAGAAATCTATAGAGACAGAAAATAAATGCAATCATCAATCAGGTTTTAAAATGGATGTATTAGGATGAGCATATGAATTCTAAGTACCACTTACATTGTTTAAGGCTGAACTTGTCTGCTTCAGATGCCCAAGGGGCAAAGGTCATTTAACATGGAGTAGCAAACTACAGTGAGGTTTTAAATTATTCATTAATCAGCTCATTTAAGGTGCTTTAAAATGTTCTTTGGCAGTTATATGGTTTCATAAATGCTTCGCTCTTGTAAGTCTTATTGTTTCCATTTATCTGCTTCCCATTGCCAATTTGAAACATCATAATGGGGCTTCAGGAAGAATCACTTAAGAATTGGTTCCAAACATTCAAGCAGAGTACCTGTGGATGGCTGTTGTGTCTCTTAAATTATTTATACCTACTTAGCCTAATACACTTTTAAATGAATGGACTTTAGGATCCACAATATTGTAAATGCTTAATAAAACTTCTGAAGACTAACTGCTTTCTAGCTATTCAAGTGTGAACTCAGAAATCAAATTTTACACATTCTCATTAATACCTTGTGATTCAGTTTGATTGAACTTTAATAAGCAAAATCTATGAAAATATATTTCACTGAATCTAAGCGCATTATTATGTTTCTTTTTAATCAGTGAATTCATTCCGTGATGGGCTTTGCTTTAATCAATAATAATTCAATTAGGATTTGGAGTGCAGAAAATAATTTAGGATTTTAGTTAAATAACTGATTACGACCATTGGTAGTAAAGATAAGCAAAATGAAATAAAAGTAGACTGGATATACCAAGAAATATTGCAATGACCACATTTATTTTATATTTCCTGAAGATATCATATTTGAAATATTAGAGATATAACTGAAAAGGGTTTTAGAAAATGTCTCTTAGAACACGAGTTACAGAGGTGAATTGGGGGTGGATTTGATCAAAACATATTACATGCATTATGAAATTTCCCAACATAAAATATTAAAATATTTTATAGGATATTATATATATATATATATATATAAAATAAGTGAATTTTAAAAATTGAATGAATTACATGTAAAACAATTTTCTGATCTTAAAAATAGACAGTATAGGGCTGGAGAATTGACTGTCAGTAAATTTTATGCACAAGCATGAGGTGACTGAGTTCAGGTAGATGTAAAATCTACACAGAGCAACACACAGCTATAATCCCAGCACTGGTTTGGCAAACAGCACTTAATCCTGGAGGCTCACTGGCCAGCCTGGCCCATGAGCTATGTGGTTTGTGAGAGAAAATTAAAAAAAAAAAATCCTGCTGATGCATATCTAGAAGCAAAAAAGGGAAATTCTAAAGTGATTCTTAAGCCAAATGACTTCACATAAAATAAGATTACCAAAAGGGGTAATGAGTAAACCTGCTCCCAAATTGGGAGAAAATGCTAATTTTGTATTTAGAAATATTTACTCATATTTATCTGGAGTGATCAGTACTGCTTAATTGAATCTTTTATTTGTTGCTTTGGTCAAATCACGGCTTATTCCACCCTTTTGTGAGACCAATGTAGATTACTATGCTACTCACTTTGCTTCTGGCTTTGGTCTAAAGCTGAGAGCTGACTTTTATGTTGTTGAGCAGAGACCTAGAGGAATTTATAGTACTTGATTTTGAGTAGATGCAAGTAACAGATCTTAAGCTACACACAACAAGTATTCATGCTTCCATAGCTAATTATGTGCCTAGGAAGACAGAGAGGATCATATAAAGATGGTTATGGTCCTTGAATATATCATATGCCTGCTCTGTGAGAACTGCCAGAAAAGTTTTGACTAAATATTTGAGTTTGTAAATTGAAAGAGACAAATCCAATTAGAGAAGGTGGCTGCAAAATGTGCTGACAAGTAGAAATCACACAATATACATGTTCCAATTTTATTTCATCATTTTAGAGTTACGTAGATTGCTTTTTGTCTCTAAACCTCAAGTCCCTTTTAGCTGACAGAGTGGTAAAAGTAACTTCCCCGTGCACCTGACACAGATGCTGTAAAATAAAATCTGTGAAATCCTCCAGAGTGTGAACAACCTGGTAAATTTAATTCCATGCACCACGAATACTATTAAATTTATTTTATTTATAAAATTTAAAGTCAGTAATTTTTTTGTTCTATGTTGTATTTTTACACTGAATTTCAGAGGTCAATATTGTCACACTACTTCGAAGTTTCTTATGAAGAATAGTGGCTAGAAGCCTTTAGGCATTCATTGTAAAATATCAGAAACAGTGGATGAGAAACTGTAGATCCTCCTTATGCAATGTTAAAAGATGCCCAGAAACTTCCTGTATTAACCTCAGGAGCGTTCTGAAAAATAATGAAAATACTGTAGAAATCAATCTAATGTTTAGAGAAGAAAAAAAAAAAACACTTTGTAAATGACCAGAAAATTCAGAGAGCATTAATTTTCTTTACTTCACAGATAATCTGAACACCTACATCCAGAAAGCATTATTCACATCTGTAAACCATGGACATACACTAGCATGGCTTAAATATGTCAGCAGAGTTTGTGTGATGGAAACTTTATACCTAATATCACATCATTGAACCTATGGGAGATGTTCATATCATGAGGGGGTCACCATCAAGAATGGACTATGCTCACATGTAAAGGACTTGAGGCTTCATGACCACACTCTTGCTACTGTATGTGCTAGTTAGACCTTCTTTGCCATGAGGAAATATATAATATGATGACTTAAGAAGAAAGCATATTTTTCTTGGGCTCATAATGTCTATCTATGGTTTCAGCTTACATTCTGCTGACCCTATTGCTGTGGGCCTAAGGCAAGGCTGAAGCTTCATCCACAATGGACCTGGGAAAAGAAAACTGCTCGATTTCTTATGGTTACAAAACAGGAATGACTGCCTCAAGTGACCTACTTCATCCAGTCTTAGGAGTACATGCTAGTTTACGTCATCTCCCAGAACTACTGAAGTGGAAGACACTGAAGTTGATAAATGCAATGTGAGGTTGCCAAAAGTTTTTAGAATAAAAAATGATATACATTTTCCTGTGTGTTAAGAAAGGGAAGAGTTTTTCAAATATTTATTGGCTGTTTATATTTCTGTCTTTGAAAACCATGAATTCAGTTCATTAGTATATTTATTGACTAGAGGTTTTTTAGATGTTTTATGGCAGTATTCTATATCTCTGACTGATGTGTAATTGGGACAGAATTTTGTCTCATTTTGTAAGCTGTTTCTTCACTCTAGTGGCTGTCCTCTTGGCTATGCAGGACCTTTATGATTTAATGCACTCCCACTTCAATGATTTATATCACCTCCTATTCTACTTGAGCCCTTTTTTCTGACACACTATGCTTACAAAGATTGAAACATTTTCTCCACATTTTTCTTGAGCAGTTTCAAAGTTTTGGGTCTCACATTGAGGTTTTTAATCGAATTTGAATTGAATTTCCAAGAAGAGAGGTATGGATCTATTTTCATTCTACTTGAATAAACCCTATTTCCCTCAAAAAGAATTGTTAAAGAGGTTATCCTGGAGCCTGGCCTGGTGTTTGGCTGTGGATCTCTGCATCTGCTTTCCACCAGTTGGTGAATGAAGGTTCTATGATGACAATTAGGGTAGTCACCAATAGGATCACAGGAGAAGGCTGGTTTAGGCACCCTCTCCACTATTGCTAGGAGTCTGAGCTGGGGTCATCTTTGCAGATTTCCAGGAGTTTCCCTGGCACCAGGTTTGTCCCTAACCCCACAATAGGCCCCTCTATCCAGATACCTCATTTTTGCTCTCCCTCTCCATCCCTCCCTCAACTGGACCATCTGATCACTCATGTTCTCTTCCCCTATCCTCTCCCCTCTACCCCCCTCCACCCGCAGTTTACCCAGGAGATCTCATCTACTTCCCTTTAATATGTAGCCCAGGCTGGTCTTCAACTTATGATCCTCCTGCCCCCGCCTCCTTCAGCAAATCCTACCAGCCTGTGCCACCATAACTGGCTTCAGAAGTCCAGTTAAAGAGAGGGAGGAGGGATTTTATAAGCAAGGGGAATCAACATCATGAAGGGCAAACCCAGAGAGACCAGTGATCCCAGCTCCAGGGAGCTCAGGGATTCTAGACTGATAGCAAGGAGCCTGCATGGGACCGAACTAGGCCCCCTGTATGTGGGTGACAGTTTTATAGCTTGGTCTGTTTGTGAGAAACCTAGCAGTGGGACCAGGATCTGTCCCTACTGCATGAGCTGGTTCTTTGGAATCTATTCCCTATAATGGGATTCCTCCCTCACCCTTGATGCCGGGAGTGAGGGCGTGGGGCTGCTGGAAGCTTAGTTCTGCTTCAACTTGATATGCCATGTTTTGTTGATTCTCATGGGAGACCTTACCTTTTCTGAGGAGTGAATGGGGGTGAGTAGAAAGAAGGTGGGGGGAGATGGAAGAAGTCAGGGGAACTGTGGTTGGTATGTAAAATAAACTTTCAAAAATTACTAAGAAAAAGAAGAGGCTATCCTTCTCCAATACATGTCTTGTCATTCACTCTATTCCATTGGTCTACATGTATGTTTTTCTGCTATTGCAGTCTTGGTATTTTGTTTCTTTAATCTGATTCCAGATTAGGTATTGTGAGGCTTAGAACTGGTATTTCTGCTAAGGATTTCTTTGGTAATTCTGCATGTAATATTCCTTTATGTATTTTCTGTGGTATTGGCTTGATGGTTATATACTGTCTTAACTTGCGCTTCTCTACACATGCCCTTATTTCTACGTAAACTTAAATGTAGCTTTGGTGGATATAACAGTCCTGGTTTCCAGTAGTTTACTTTCAGCACTTGCAATATCTCATTCTATGCTTTACTGGCTTTGGCATTTGCTAATAAGAGGTCTGCTGCTGTTTTAATGTTTCTGCATTTGGAGATAAGTTCACAATTTTCCATTAAAGCTTTCAGTAATTTTTTTCTTTGTGTTATTGACATCTTGACCATAATAGATCATAAAATCTTTCTCTGTCCGTTCCTGAATGAGGTTGAAAATGCCTCACATGCTTCAAATCTCTTTCTTTATCTACATTTGGAAATATATATTGTTATAATTACATAGAATACATTATCTATGCTTTTAATATTTATCTCCATTTTCCTATCCTATAGAGCTTTACATTTTGTCACTTGACCATATTCAATAACTCTAGGATTTTGTGCTAAAATTTGTTTTCTTTTCTTATTGAATCATGAGTGCAAAACTTCACCAACTTATCCTCTAACAATGATATTCTTTCTGTTATTGACTGGTATATATTTATGATATTTTTCATTGCATTTTAAAAATTTTAGTTTTGAGATTTTAATTAAATTACAACATTTCTCCTTCCAAACCCTTTCATATACACCTGCCTGCTCACCTCTTGACCTTCTTTGTTCAGTGTTACTGCACGAATATATGAATGAATATATGTGAGTATATATATATATTATATATATATATATATATATATAGAGAGAGAGAGAGAGAGACATATATACATATATGTTTGTGGTTTGAATATAATTGGCTCTAATAAGCTCATAGAGAGTGGCATTACTAGGAGGTGTGCTTTGTTGGAGGAAGTGTGTCACTGTGGGGGTGGCTTTGAGATCTCCTATGCTCATGCTATGCCTAGTGTCTTTGTTTCCTTCCTGTTGCCTTTGGATAAAGATGTAGGACTCTCAGCTCCTTCTCCGTCACCATGTCTGCATGCACAATGCCATATCCTGCCATGATGTTAATGGACTAAACCTCTGAACTATAAGCCACCCCAATTAAATGTTTTTGTTTATAAGAGTTGCTGTGGTCATGGTGTCTCTTCACAGCAATAGAATACTAATGAAGACAATATGTATATACATTTTCATAAATATAACATGCTCAGTCGTATGAAGCTATTTGTATGTATGTTTTCAGGAATGACCATTGGCACTGGACAACGAACTGATGTGATCTTCCCTGTTTTGTTGCCTAGAGTTTTTCATGTAGTGTTGAGGCCTTATAGGTTTCTGCAGGTCCATTTTGCTGTGTTCATTGGTGTCATCCTTGTTCAGCTCATATTTGAGAAATCATGTTTGTGAAGCTTTATGTGTATAGCTTTGAGCATTACTATGGGACACAAGCCCACAACAATCCTCCCAATCCTCTGGATCTTACAATTTTTCTATCCCTCTTCCATATTATGTTGCAGATGTATCTACTGAGATTGGGCTCAACAGTTCTGCATTTTGATTTGTTGTAATTTTTGGTAGTGCTTGCCACGTTTTACAAAAAGAAGTTTCCTTGATGATGGGTAAAGACTATACTTATCTGTACCTATAAAGACAAATGTTTATAAATTGCTTTTAGAGATTATACAGTTTTAGTAAATTAAATGTTTTAAATTCTCCTCTAATAACTATGAATTTACTAGCACTAAATTAAAACCTGATTTTTTTTAAGAATAACTATCACCTCAGTCATAAAAGCTACCATCAAGCATCCTTCCAACATCATCAGAGAAACTTGATTTTTTAGGAGATGGTGCCTAGCACAGAGCCATACAATTGGTCAACGCCAGAGAACAAGATAATACAAAGTTCTCAGCCTTGAGTGCAACATCTAAATCATTACTTTTCCTGCCAAGGCTCAGGTATCATTATGGAAAAGTGTGGGCACACTGAAAGTCTCAGAGAAGAAAGAGGACTCAGGTGATTCTAATTTGTGGCACATTGACATTAAAATATAATGATAATAGTAATAGTTATACATGGTAATTATAACTTTAAGTATTGTAAAGCTATAGATTTTTCAGCATTCATTCAAAAAAGTTTTAATGCTTAGAACATTCATTTCCACAGACATGTTTGAAAAATTATCTATGGATCAAAGTAGTAATTAAAATGTCATGAAAATGTTTTCATAGATTCATAATTGTCTATACACATTTAAAAGATTGTTGTGACAGCTTAGAAAGCTTATTACAAAAAACACTTAAATATTTTCTGTTGACTAAAAGGTATCCTTCCATGAAAGCTCTCATATTAAAAACACTCTCATTTGATGAATGCTTTGTTTTCATTAGTCTGTTGTTAACCAAATTGCTTTTACCAGTGTATTTACTGGAAAATTGCCTGAAGATTGAGAGTAAAGAAAGGGTTAGGTATTTCAGCATGCAGCTATGACTGGGTGTTTGCAGCTGAACTATTTTATGACTTGGTTTTATTTCCTAGTGATGTAGTTTCTAATTTCATCTGTTTTAAGGGGCTGGGATTGAACAAAATGGTTTTAAAATACGTAAAAATAATTTGAAACCGCTTTCATATATCTTAAATTCAACCAAAGAAAAAGAAAAATCATAGAATTTATTTAATTGGAATTTGAAACTGCAAACCTGTCAGCAGTACAGTTATGTAAAATTGTGGACTTTAATAATTCTTATAACATACCCACAGCTCAAATGCCTCTAGTGCTGTAATTCTTATTTATTCTTTCCCTCTTCAGACCTGCCTGAAATTATAGTTTTAAGTACAAAGCACATACCTAATCTGCATTATTATCCATAGAACTGCTACGAGCTTTATGTTGGTGATTTCTTAGGTTTTGTTTCAAGCTGAGTGGTGCATTTCTCCTCTTCACTTTTCTTCTTGTTTTTCCTCTGCCCCTCCTATTTTCACTCCTCCTTTCCCCGTTCCTTCTCTTCATCTTTTACATTTTAATCTTCCCCTCTCTTTCCTCTTAGCAGTTCCTGGTTCCCTACCTTTTCTGTACAACTCAAGGACAAATTAAGAAATAAATGAAACATTTGTCCTTTCTGTTTTCAGTAGTAAGCAAGGGTACTGAGAATGCAGAACTATGTTGAAATCAGTTACTGATAGAATAAGACTCTGGGGAATTTCTTGAGTACAGATTCTTACAATGTTATAATTCTTATGGGAAGTGTCGTGAAAGGAAACATTTCCTCCGGAGGAAGGACAGATGGTCAAATAATTTGAGGAGTTAACAAAATATAAAGAACTAAAGGAGTTCCTGAAGTTCATTAGATTCCAAAAGTTCTTTCTCATAATTATTTAAATAGTAATGATTGATACAGAAAAGAATTGCTAGATCAGAGACTCCAATTAGAAGAAATACCTGTATGTTTTGCACTCTTCATAAACTGTCCTAAACACTGGAGCAAACTGCTTGATGGTTCAACCAGCTAACAGTCATGCATGCTCCTGTAAGTAACTTTTACTCATACTCGAAATCACTCCAAAAAATTAATCACTGTTTCACTAAGCTAGAATTGGGTAGTTTGATTTCTTTTTTCATCAGTTCTGCCTGATTTGGGGTAAATACACATTTTTTAATGTCTCCACTGGAAAAATTGTAGGTGGAGTTTTTCTGTACCAATTGCCTATTCCCAAATAACCAATAACCAGCACCTGCTTTTCAAATAACTGAATTGAAAACTTAGTTTAAATTATAAATAATTGGTCAATAGATCAGGCTTGTTACTGGCTAACTCTTGCATTTAAATTGACCCATATTGCTTATCTATGCATTGCCACATGGCTTGGTACCATTTCTCAGTATAGCGTGCCCATGTTGCTCTTTCTGCATCTGCTGGCATCTGTCTGACTTCATCCCTCTTCATCCTAGACTCCTCATTTTGATTGCCCCTTCTTATACTTCCTGCCTGACTACTGGCCAATCAGCATTTTATTAAACCAATTTAAGTAACAAATCTTTATAGCGTACCAAAGGATTATTCCACAGAAAAAAAAAAAAAAAAAAAAAAAAATTCCTACAACAAATTTGGAGCCTAATCAGGAACCAGAAGGCCAAATAATAACCCAGTGGTTTCTACAATGGGTGTTGTGACACCAGACTATGGCTCATCCATGTAAGAGTCTCTCTATCTCTCTCTTTTTGTTGTTGTTTTTTTTAATTAAGGAATTTTTATTCATTTTACATATCAACCACAGATCCCTCTCTCTTCTCCTCTCTTCTCTCCTCCCCCGTCCTAAAGCCTCTCACCCCAAACCCAACCCCCATGTAAGAGTCTCTTAATCTTAAGGACAATCCCAATATGGCTGCTTTTTCCCATGAATACTGCATGCTGTGCCTCCTTTACTGTAGTGGTGGTTGCATTGATAGTACATGTAATGAAACAGCAAATTGTTGGAGAGAAATCTATTCTTGGCAGGAATCCAAGGCTTTGCAAGGGCATCTCCTTGATATTGTAGGACATTCCTTCTTGATTATTGATGGCATGAGTATGAGTGCCCACAAAATGGCTTATGGACTAGAGAATATATTTCTGTCCTGGAATGTAGCATGTAAGGAACAAGATTGTAAGCAGGCTGGGAAATCCATTGTGTGGACTTTAATGTGGGTAATAATACATGCAACTGAGATTCAGTTTTTGTCTTCCCAGGATGGGAAAAAAAACTGTTGTGTAAGGAAGTAATTGCAATGAAAACAGGCATGGGGATGGTGTTGGCTGCACTAGCCTCCTTTGGCAGGAAAACTAGACAAAGCAGGGGATGAAGAGGAGATGTTCTCTTGTCATTTGTACACGTTTTAAGTATGCACAAGATAGAGAGCACAGATTGAGCCTTCACCAAGGAGCCTTCCTTGAAACCCAGTAACTTGTGGCTCATGGGAAGAATTGCAAGGAGGAGGAGAAAGAGGAGAAATCATAGAAAATCCTTCTTGTATACAAGCTTTATTACTGAGTGAAAGATAATCCATGATTCTGCATTCAGATGGAGGCTTAATAAGAACTTAGAACAAGAATTGATGATAGTAAGAAAGTACTCGCTGGGCAGTGGTGGCGCACGCCTTTAATCCCCGCACTCGGGAGGCAGAGGCAAGCGGATCTCTGTGAGTTTGAGGCCAGCCTGGGCTACAAAGCGAATTCCAGGAAAGGCACAAAGGCACAAAGCTACACAAAGAAACCCTGTGTTGAAAAAACAAAATAATGATGATGATGATGATGATGATAATAATAATAATAATAATAATAATAATAATAAGTACTCAGCATCCAAATGCTTGAATTGCAAAAGAATTTTAAGCAAAAGATAAACAAACCTCTCACTAGTTGGCTCATCAAGTGAGTGGGGTCAATGAATTCATTCTTAGTTTTGTGTAAGTGGAGAAAGTGAATAATATACCACTCATTACTTCCTGAGGAAAGAAACCATGCAACTTGAAACAAAACAGAAAAATTCAATTCTGATGGACTGGCTCATAAGAGTCCTTAGAAGAGATACTTTGTTACTACTACACTGATTTCCATGAGTATCATGAACTGAGGTATAAGAATGTAGACCGAGATAATCAGGCGTGAGAAACACTATGTCTTATACTAAGATATCTTATCTATCTTGGACTGAGGTAACAAGAGATTTATAAAATATGGCCATTCATGAGCAACCTGGTACTCATATGGGGCATTCACACTTTTGCTGAGTTCTATGGTGGGACATAATCTTTATGATATATCAAAGTTTGGATGGATATGTACAGTTCAATGTCATATTGATAGGGTTAATAATAAGCATCAGTGATAATGGGTAGCAGTGGATACATGGGGTATGGATGAGTGCAGGTAAAAAAATAGATTTAGTGTAGGCAATTATCCCCAATGCATATACAGTGTATATGCTTCACAATGTCACAAAAACCATCTGGGTTTGGGTTGATGAAAATGCATTATATATGTATGTATGAAATTCTCAAACATTAAAACATTTAAAAAAATAAACTAAAGAAAATATTTGGGATAGTTAATACAAGACATGAAGATAATTAATTAATCTCAAGAGTAAATAAATGGTAGCCTTAGATACAATAGCACTTGCCAGAAAAACAAAATTCAAAGACATACAAATGGGAAATAATATATTACAGAATTGATTTTCAACCACATCAAAATTATGTCTAGTACTCCTGATTGAATTATCCAAGACGTCTTATATGATGAAATGTATTCTCCACATTTTATTGTCCTTACCTTGACTATACTATTTTAAACTCCTCCAGATGAGAGGTAAACTGTAGGATACAATTGTGAGTGCCAATCATTCCATAGCAATGAAAATAATTTCATTATTGTGAAAGGACAATGGCTGGAAACTCTGATAATAAATGATGACAACTGTCACACGTGGGCAAATTCATTTTAGAATGTCTTCATTGTGTATGTGTTTGGGTTTGGAGTAGATTTTAACTCCCCCAAAGTTTTTACAAAAACTAATGTATTTAAACCTTTGACTTATGCTAATTTTCTATCTGTATGAGAGCCAGGCTTTTATCTTGTTTATAATGACAATTTAGAATCATCAGTAAGTTTCAAATCAGTGATAGAAAAGAGGATTTTGTTTTGCTTTATTTTACATTCCCTTCCCTTCACAGGTTGTGGTCCACATGGTTGTGATTCACAACATAATCATTCATCAAAAGTCAGAGTCCTAGGCTACTATTTGAATAGAAAGGTAAGGCCATTAGTGGGGTTCAGTGGAAATAACACTAGAGCAGCCCATGCTGCAGAACCAGAAGAGGATATCCAGGCCATTTTCTGTTGTTCTCACTATTGTTTGGTCATGAAAAACTTTCCAGTTCTGACATATAAGATCATAATGCCAGTCATTTACCAAAATTTAAGGGGTCTTTTTTTGATTCAGCTGGCTGTATCCTATATGGTTAAATAAAACATTACATTTTATATCTTCTAAAAAAATTATTCTTTCAAATGTTTTCTTTTACCTCTCTAAGGTAAATGCCAACCGGTAGTTAAAAATCAGGTAAGTTCTATCTTCAAGATAAAAAAAAAGTTATATCCACAAACATCATCCATTTATCATATTCTGACAAGCAGCAGAATTATGTAAGCTTATTTATTCTTTGTTAACAGTATGTACCATTTGCTATCCTCAATTCAAATATTTTTCTTGCAGTTTAAAATTAGAATCATCTTTATTCTATTTCTATTGTTTTGAATGGTCGATTTTCTATACAGCTTTCAAGAGGTGGATTAGTATGTGTTTGTTCATGTTTACAATTCTTATGAACTATATTCAGTTTTATAGACTCCTGAAATATATTACTTTTCATCAAATAATAACATTCATAATACAGAATCAGGATGAGTAATTGATGAAAGTGCTTCAAATTTTGATGAAATCCCAATGATACCCAAAAGCATTTACCACAAAAAGGACTAGAGAGTGTTTTCCTTCATTAATAGGTTCATGGGGTGGGAAGTATTGTGGAATGTTGGCTAAACTTATGAGCGAATACTATGTTTACATTTGACTATGCAAGTATTTTAAGTGTTTTAATGTGATATTTTACCTGTTATTAAGCTTTTTGATTGTTACACGATTAACTCTGACTTGTTTCTATAATATACATAACATTTTCATGAAAGAAGAATCCAGTATTGGTAATTGGTTAATTAACATGTTATTTATTGATTCATGGAGTCAAAAACATGTTACAATCACACTAATAAGTTATCTACATCATATGAGATTCATAATTTCTTCCCTTATATGTTTGAAAACTAGGTATTATCAATATGACTTTATCACTTTATCATTCATTTAAAAATTATTATTTTTTAATTTATTATTATTTTTGAAGTGTATGTGTGTGTGTGTGTGTGTGTGTGTGTGTGTGTGTGTGTGTGTGTTGGGATATTTCCAAGTGAGTGCAGTTGCCCTTGGAGGTGAGAGGAATCCAGTTCCCTTGGTGCTGGATTTGTAGGTGGCTACCATGATGGGAATTCTGATCCTTAGAATAGGAAGCGCTCCAACCTTTGTTCCATCTCCTCAGCCCTTCCTACTATCACTCCAAACATAAGACAAGGAATATGCTGTGCAATTTATATTGTATCTAACAATACTGCTCTAAAATAATTTCATAAACATTTTAATATGCTAATGTCATGAATAATATTATGTTCATAACAAAATGGGAATTAAATACAGAATTTTTTTTCTTTTGTTTTGTTTTTCAAGACAAGGTTTCTCTCGGCAGCCCTGACTGTCCTGGAACTCATTCTGTAGACCACATTGGCCTCAAACTCACAGAAATCTGCCTGCCTCTGCCTCCCCAGTGCTGGGATTAAAGACATGCACCACGACTACCCAGGCTCAGATTTAAAATGCGAGTTTAGAGACAATGGAACAAAAGTGAAGTCATTGGTTTTAAGCAATGGGTTTTATGAATACAGAGATCCCAGATGAAGATGTGGATTAAGCTTTACCATGCTGTCAAATTATCAGATGTATTTAAATTGAGATGGTACAAAATTTCTATTTTGAGCCATTGGTTTCGATAAAGTTCTATGTTTCTGCCAGTTCTTGTTACCCTTCTGGAAATAATAACACCTTTGTGTCTTCCATATACTAAAGACTACTTTGGAACACATACTGGAAAGCCACTCAGGGACTATTGTCACACAATTGGGTTTGTAGTGTCATTACTCAAGCTGGCCCCTCACACTGCCTGCCCTCTCTTCTGCACATTTGAGCTTGGGTTCTGCAGATTCCTGCTATTACGTGCAGAGAAAAGATAATGTTGTCTCTTCCTTCTAAATATTACACATAACAGCAATGCAATCAATATGAATTAGTGTCCAGTGTAAATTCTGGACAATTACCTACAGAAGGAGGGAGAATTTATCTTCCTTAATAATTTCTTTGGAGCTCGCAGGTTTTGCTGAACATGTCTATTGGTTAGATTTATGTGTTCACCTCAGCTGGTACAGCGAAGTTCTTAGCCTTTGTACTCACTGGAGTGAATCCTCTACTTTATCATATTCCTGTACAGTCTGCATTTCCTGAGACACCAGGTGCTTCACCTGTTGTTCTGAAATCCATAAAAGCTGAAATATATTTTGTAGCTAGTTTAGAACGCATGGCCTGACCTGACACAAATCTAATGTTTTTTATTTATTGCACTTAATGTGAATATTCATTAGTTTTGATCTAAGTAATATTCCATTGTTCTATAATCTACAGATAAGGCTGTAAAACGTACCACACATAGAGTTAAATACCTATATATTTTGGGAAAACATATATTCTAATATATCCAGTCCTAAAATAGGGATATAAACTTGTAGAACTAGATTGATTATTCTCTGAATTTACCTCAATAAATACCTGCACTAATAATTTATTACCACCTGTCTCACTTTTTTAAATTTGGATTACTCTTCTTTTTAAACACATGGTGGGTTCCTGCCAAGTATCTCTCCTTCTAGTGTGTACTTTATTTTGTTCAGAATGTGTTGGCTCTTTATGTGTAACTCACAAAACCTCAGAGGCTAAACTCATCTGTGGCAGCATCATTCACACAGGTCCCAGCTCACTGGGAGCTCAGCAGCTTTGAATGGTCTGAACTTCCCACTGTATTCTTCCAGGAGCATAGACTGCATGGGACAGCTCAGTTCCAAGGACCCCCTTCTTACTCCAACTGGGAAACTTGACTGTGTTCTGCTCAGCCTGACACCAAAGTGCAAAGAAGAAAGATTTAGTCTTAGGCCGTTAAACCAGTGGGCTGCAAGTTGGAGGAGGAAGATCATAAAAATTGTGTGAGAAAGTGAGTGCCACAGATAGATTTTAAAAATAAAATAATCCTGCCAGTTTGTTACCTCACAATTGTTGATCCCTGGGCATAGAGGGTTGTATTTATGGGTTCACGTATAATGGGAATATGAGCACTGAAATTTGGTTCATAAATGACAAATGAGGAATAAAATACCATATTTCATTAAAACCAATACACACATTTGGAA
>CABHPR010133087.1:0-46464 GCA_902168415.1 Peromyscus melanophrys | reverse complement strand
CCCTTAAAGAAATTGAGGAAAAGTGAAACAAAAAATGGGAAGAAATCAGTAAATCCCTTGAAAGCCAAGAGAAAGCAATTAAACAAGTGAGGGAAACAGTTCAAGATTTCAAATTGAAATGGAGTCAATAAAGAAGACACAAACTGAAGTAATGCTGGAGGTGGAAAATCTGAGTAAATGAACAGGAAACACAGATGCAAGTATAACCAACAGAATGCAAGAGGTGGAAGAGAGGATCTCTAGTGTTGAAGATACAGTAGAAGAAACAGATTCATCAATAATCAGGAATAGGAATCATCCCTTATATATAATTCACATGTGATCCCACACAGGTCTGCCAGGACCTCTAGCACAAGGTATGATGAGATTGATAAACTATTTATAGGAAATGTGCTGGAGGCCTCAGAATTTCATGAAAAAAATCATGCCAATACTAAGGGTTTAAAAAAGGATTTTTTCATAACCTGGCAACAAGCCAAGGAAATTATAAGGAAACATCCTACTTGTTCTTTATACAATCAAACTCCACTACCACCAATATGTAACCTAAAGGGTACTCAGAGGAATGAAATCTGGCAGATGGATGTGTTTCATTTTGTAGAATTTGGAAAATTGAAATATTTACACCACAAAAAAAGAAATAGATTCATCAGTCAAAGAAAACACTAAAACCAACAAAGTCATGACCCAAAATGTCCAGGAAATTTGGGACGCCATGCAAAGACCAAACCTAAGAATAATAGGGATAGAAGAAGGAGAATACCAACTCAAAGGTACAGAAAATATATTCAACAAAATCATAGAAGAAAACTTTCCCAACCTAAAGAAGGAAATGCCTATAAAAATACAAGATGGTTACCGAACGCCAAATAGACTGGATCCAAAAAAAAAGTCCCCTCGCCACATAATAATCAAACCACTAAACATACAGAATAAAGAAAAAATATTAAGAGCTGCAAAAAAAGTCCAAGTAACATATAAAGGCAGACCCATAAGAATAACACCTGACTGTGGGGGTATTGTGTTCCCCAAAATATAGTGTATGCTAATAAACTTATCTGGGGTCAGAGAACAGGACAGCCACAATATTAAACATAGAGGTTAGGCAGTGGTAGCATACGCCTTTAATCCTAGCATTCCAGAGACAGAAATCCCTCTGGATCTCTGTGAGTTCAAGGCCACATGGGAAACAGTCAGGCATGGTGACCCACGCCTTTAATCCCAGAAAGCACGCCTTCAATCCCAGGGAGTGGTGGTACAAAGCAGAAAGGTATATAAGGCGTGAGGACCAGAAACTAGAGGCCTTTGGCCTGGAGAAGCATGTGGATGGTTAAGCTTTCAGGCTTCTAGCAGCAGTTCAGCTGAGACCCATTCTGGATGAGGGCTCGGGGCATCTAGTCTGAGGAAACAAGACCAGCTGAGGATTCAGCGAGGTGAGATAGCTGTGGCTTATTCTGTCTCTCTGACCTTCCAGTGTTCACCCCAATACCTGGCTCAGGTTTGATTTTATTAATAAGACTGTTTAAGATTCATGCTACACCTGACTTCTCAATGGAGACTCTAATAGCCAGAAGGTCCTGGTCAGATGTTATGCAGATACTAAGAGACCATGGATGCCAACCCAGACTATTATACCCAGAAAAACTCTCAATCAACATAGACAGAGTAAACAAAATATCCCATGGTAAAACCAGATTTAAACAAATTCTCCACAAATCCAGCCCTAGAGAAAGCACTCAAAGGAAAAATCCAACCTAAGGAAGCTAGATACACCCATGAAAACACAGGCAATAGATAGTCCCATACCAACTAATACGAAAGAAGGGAAACATACAGTACAACCATCAAAAAATAACAGGAATAAACAATAACTGGTCATTAATATCCATCAATATCAATTGTCTCAATTCACCTATAAAAAGACAGAGGCTAACAGAATGGATATGAAAACAAGATCATCCATTTGCTGCATACAAGAAACACACCTCAACTTAAAAGACAGGCACCACCTCAGAATAAAAGGCTGGGAAAAGACATTCCAATCAAATGGATTTAAGAAGCAAGCTGGTGTAGCTATCCTAATATATAATGAAATAGACTTCAAACTAAAATCAATTGAAAGAGATCAGGCAGGACACTACATATTTATCACAGGGAAAATTCAACAAGATGAAGTCTCAATTCTGAATATTTATGCCTCAAATACAAGGGCACCAATATTCATAAAAGGAACATTACTAAAGCTCAAATTGCACATCAAACCCTATGCACTAGTCGTGGGAGACTTCAACACCCCACTCTCACCAATGGACAGGTCTGCCAGACAGAAACTTAACAGAGAAATAAGGGAACTAACAGACATTATGACTCAAATAGACTTAATAGATATCTACAGAATATTCCACCCTAACACAAAAGAATACACCTTCTTCTCAGCACCCCATGGAACCTTCTCTGAAATCGACCACATGCTTGGTCACAAAGCAAATCTCAACAGATACAAAAAAACTGAAATAACCTCCTGTGTCTTATTATACCACCATGGCTTAAAATTAGACTTGAACAACAACAAAAATTACAGAAAGCCTACAATCTCATGGAAACTGAATAATGCCCAATTGAATCACCAATGGGTCAAGGAAGAAAGAAAGAAAGAAATTAAAGATTTCCTAGAATTCAATGGAAAGGAATGTACAACATACCCAAACTTATTGGACACCATGAAAGCAGTGCTAAGAGGAAAATTCATAGCACTAATGCTTACATAAAGAAGTTGGAGAGAGACAGGTATGACGGTGGCAGGCAGAGGCAGGTAGGCCCGGCAGAGGCAAGCAGAGGCAGACAGGTGCGGTGATGGCAGGCAGAGGCAGGTAGGCCTGGTGGCCCGCAGAGGCAGGTAGGCCCGGCGGCGGCAGGTTCGCCTGGCGGCGGCCCGCAGAGGCACGCAGGCCCGAGGTGGAGGCAGGCAGGTGGGCGGCCGAAACACAGTTGCAATAAAGACCAGAAACTGAGCTATTACCCACTGAAGAGTTAGTGAAAACAAGCTCTTAATCAAGAGCTTGGAACAGGGATGCCTTTAATCCCAACACCCGGGGAAGACGCTATCTCCGTGGGATGGAACCAGAACGAATCTGAACACTCTGTCTGAGCCCAACCCAGGGCCCAGCTACTGACCCTGGGAAACCCAACAACTTGGAGATGTTGGTGAGACTACCCTGCTCAGCTGAAATCCATCCGGGAGAGGATTCAGATCCCTACAGTTTGAAGTCTGAGGAAACAAGATCAGCTGAGGAGTGACGAATGAGCAAAATGTGAACTGAGAACACAGAAGTAGGCACCTCACAGCCACTGAACCAGATCACCAGCATCATAAGTATATACTTCACGGACTGAGATCAGCTGCTCCCGAAGAAACAGCCCAACAGTACCAATTTAACCAAGAACTCCTAGTGAACCAAGACTAAAAATTAGAACAAGAGAGGCACTCTCAGACACAGACACCACCTGCACCAAGCAGAGGAAGAGATGAGTAGATGACAGTGCAAAAATACAGGCAACAACATAAAGACCTATATGGCAACATCAGAAACTAGTGATTCTACACCTGCAAGACCTGAACATACCAAGACAGAAGAAACAGAAGAAATCACTCTTAAAAATGACTTTAAGAAGATGATAGAGGTCCTTAAAGAGGAAATGAAAATCTCCATTAAAGAGGAAATAAAAAATTACCTTAAAGAGGAAATGAAAAACTCCATTAAAGAGGAAATAAAAAATTCTCTCAAAGAGGAAATGAAAAACTCCCTTAAAGAAGAAATAAAAAATTCGCTTAAAGAAATGGAAGAAAAAACAAACAAAAAATTGGAAGAAATCAAAGAAAGCAAAGAAAAAATAATTAAACAGATGAAAGAAACAATCCAAGATCTGAAAAATGAAATTGAGACAACAAAGAAAACATAAGCTGAGGAAATTCTGGAAATAGAAATCCTGACTAAACGAACAGGAACTACAGAAACAAGCATAACCAACCGAATACAAGAGATGGAACAGAGAATCTCTGACACTGAAGACACAATAGAGAAAATAGATTCATCAAAGAAAACACTAAAGACAAAAAAGTCGAAACACAAAATGTCCAAGAAATCTGGGACACCATGAAAAGACCAAACCTAAGAATAATAGGGATAGAAGAAGGAGAAGAATACCAACTCAAAGGCACAGAAAATATATTCAGCAAAATCATAGAAGAAAACTTTCCTAACCTAAAGAAAGAAATACCTATGAAGATACAAGAAGCTTACAGAACACCAAATAGGCTGGATCCAAAAAAAAGTCCCCTCGCCACATAATAATCAAAACACTAAACATACAGAACTAAGAAAAAATATTAAGAGCTGCAAAGGAAAAAGACCAAGTAACATATAAAGGCAAACCCATCAGAATAACACCAGAATTCTCAATAGAGACTATGAAAGATAGAAGGTCCTGGACAAATGTTATGCAGACACTAAGAGACCACAGATGCCAATCCAGACTATTATACCCAGCAAAACTCTCAATCAACATAGACAGAGTAAACAAAATATTCCATGATAAAACCAGATTTAATCAATACCTATCCACAAACCCAGCCCTACAGAAAGCACTAGAAGGAAAAATCCAACCCAAAGAAGCTAAACACACCCATGAAAACTCAGGCAATAGATAAACCCACACCAACAAACACCAAAGAAGGACAACATAACACGACCACAAAAAATGACAGGAAATAACAATCACTGGTCATTAATATCCATCAATATCAATGGTCTCAACTCACCTATAAAAAGACACAGACTAACAGAATGGATAAGAAAACAGGATCCATCCATCTGCTGCATACAAGAAACACACCTTAACTTCAAAGACAGACAACTACCTCAGAGTAAAGGGCTGGGAAAAGGCTTTCCAAGCAAATGGACCTAAGAAACAAGCTGGTGTAGCTATCCTAATATCTAATAAAATAGACTTCCAACTAAAATCAATCAAAAGAGATCGGGATGGACATTACATATTTATCAAAGGAAAAATCCACCAAGATGAAGTCTCGATTTTAAAAAATTTATGCCCCAAATACAAAAGCACCCACATTCATAAAAGAAACACTACTAAAGCTTAAAATGCACATCAAACCCCACACATTAGTAGTGGGAGATTTCAACACACCACTCTCACCAAAAGACAGATCTACCAGACTGAAACTTAACAAAGAAATAAAGGACCTAACAGATGTTATGACTCAAAAGGACTTAATAGATATCTACAGAACATTACATCCTAACAAAAAAGAATATAACTTCTTCTCAGCATCCCATGGAACCTTCTCAAAAATTGACCACATGCTTGGCCACAAGACAAATCTCAACAGATACAAAGAAATTGGAATAACTTCCTGTATCTTATCGGACCACCATGCCTTAAAGTTAGACTTCAACAACAACTAAAATTATAGAAAGCCTACAAACTCATAGAAACTGAATAATGCCCACTTGAAACATCAACGGGTCAAGGAAGAAATAAAGAAAGAAATTAAGGATTTCCTAGAATTCAATGAAAATGAAAGTACAACATACCCAAACTTATGGGACACTGTGGTGGTATTGTGTTCCCCAAAATATTGTGTATGCTAATAAACTTATCTGGGGTCAGAGAACAGGACAGCCACAATGTTAAACATGAGGTTAGGCAGTGGTAGCATACGCCTTTAATCCTAGCATTCCAGAGACAGAAATCCCTCTGGATCTCTGTGAGTTCAATGCCACATGGGAAACAGCCAGGCGTGGTGACCCACGCCTTTAATCCCAGAAAGCACGCCTTCAATCCCAGGGAGTGGTGGTAGAAAGCAGAAAGGTATATAAGGCGTGAGGACCAGAAACTAGAGGCATTTGGCCTGGAGAAGCATTGGGCTGGTTAAGCATTCAGGCTTCTAGCAGCAGTTCAGCTGAGAGTCATTTGGATATGAGGACATAGAGGCTTCCAGTCTGAGGAAGCAAGACCAGCTGAGGATCCGGCAAGGTGAGATAGCTGTGGCTTATTCTGTCTCTCTGACCATCCAGCATTTCACTCCAATACCTGGCTCAGGTTTGATTTTATTAATAAGAACTTTTAAGATTCATGCTACAGGACACTATGAAAGCAGTGCTAAGAGGAAAATTCATAGCTCTAAATGCACACATAAAGAAGATGGAGCAATCCCATATCAAAGAATTAACAGCACAACTGAAAGCTCTAGAACAAAAAGAAACAAACTCACCCAGGACAAATAGACGCCAGAAAATAATCAAATTGAGGGCTGAAATCAACGAAATAGAAAACAAGAGAACAATACAAAAAATCAATGAAACAAAGAGTTGGTTCTTTGAAAAAAATCAACAAGATAGACAAACCCCTAGCCAAACTAACCAAAGGCAAAGAGAGAGCACCCAAATTAACAAAATCAGAAATGAAAAGGGAGATATAAAAACAGACAACGAGGAAATCCAAATAATCATCAGATCATACTTCAAAAACCTGTACTCCACAAAAATGGAAAACCAGGAAGAAATGGATAATTTTCTCGATATATACCACATATCAAAATTAAATCAAGACCAGATAAACCATTTAATAGACCAATAACCCCTAAAGAAATAGAAACAGTCATCAAAAGTCTCCCAACCAAAAAAAGCCCAGGACCAGATGGTTTCAGTGCAGAATTCTACCAGTCCTTCAAAGAAGAACTAATACCAATACTCTTCAAATTGTTCCACACAATAGAAACAGAAAGAATACTACCAAACTCTTTTTATGAGGCTACAATTACCCTGATACCCAAACCACACAAAGATGCAACAAAGAAAGAGAACTACAGACCAATCTCCCTCATGAACATTGATGCAAAAATACTCAGCAAAATATTGGCAAACCGAATCCAAGAATACATAAAAAAAATTATCCATCACTACCAAGTAGGATTCATCCCAGGTATGCAAGGATGGTTTAACATATGAAAATCTGTCAATGTAATACACCATATAAACAAACTGAAAGAAAATAACCACATGATCATCTCATTAGATGCTGAAAAAGCCTTTGACAACATCCAACACCCCTTCATGATAAAGGTCTTAGAAAGATCAGGAATACAAAGAACATTCCTAAACCAATAAAGGCAATTTATAGCAAGCCAACAGCAAACATCAAATTAAACGGAGAGAAACTCAAAGTGATACCACTAAATTCAGGAACAAGACAAGGCTGTCCATTCTCCCCATATTTATTCAATATAATACCAGAAGTTTTAGCTAGAGCAATAAGACAACAAAAGGAGATCAAAGGGATTCAAATTGGAAAGGAAGAAGTCAAACTTTCACTATTTGCAGATGATCTGATAGTATATATAAGTGACCCCAAAAACTCTACCAGGGAACTCCTACAGCTGATAAACTCCTTCAGTAAAGTGGCAGGATACAAGATCAACTCAAAAAAATCAGTAGCCCTCCTATACACAAATGATAAAAAGGCTGAGAAAGAAGTCAGAGAAACATCATCCTTTACAATAGCCACAAATAATATAAAATACCTTGGGATAACACTAACTAAACAAGTGAAGGACCTTTTTGATAAGAACTTTAAATCTCTAAAGAAAGAAATTGAAGAAGATATCAGAAAATGGAAGGATCTCCCACGCTCATGGATAGGTAAGATTAACATAGTAAAAATGGCAATCTTACCAAAGCAATCTACAGATTCAATGCAATCCCCATCAAAATCCCAACACAATTCTTCACAGACTTGGAAAGAAAAATACTCAACTTCATATGGAAAAACAAAAGACCCAGGATAGCTAAAAGAATCCTATACGATAAAGCAACCTTTGGAGGCATCACCATCCCTGACTTCAAACTCTACTATAGAGCTATAGTAATAAAAACAGCTTGGTACTGGTATAAAAACAGACATACGGACCAATGGAATCGAATTGACGACCCTGACATTAATCCATGCACATATGAACACCTGGTTTTTGACAATGAAGCCAAAACTATACAATGGAAAAAAGAAAGTATCTTCAACAAATGGTGCTGGCATAACTGGATGTCAATATGTAAAAGATTACAAATAGATCCATATCTGTCACCATGCACAAAACTGAAGTCCAAGTAGATCAAAGACCTCAACATAAATCCAGCTACACTAAACTTAATAGAAAAGAAAGTAGGAAGTATTCTTGAACGCAATGGCACCGGAGACCATTTCCTAAATATAACACCAACAGCACAGACCCTGAGCACAACAATTCATAAATGGGACCTCTCGAAATTGAGAAGCTTTTGCAAGGCGAAAGACACAGTCAATAAGACAAAAAGACAGCCAACAGAATGGGAAAAGATCTTTACCAACCCCACATCTGACACAGGATTGATCTCTACAGTATATAAAGAACTCAAGAAACTAGACATACTTAACAATCCAATTAAAAAATGGGCTAAAGAGCTAAACAGAGAATTCACAAAACAAGAATCACAAATGGTTGAAAGACATTTAAAGAAATGCTCAACATCCTTAATCATCAGAGAAATGCAAATCAAAACAACTCTGAGATACCACCTTACACCTGTCAGAATGGCTACGATCAAAAACACCAATGACAGTCAATGTTGGAGAGGATGTGGAGCAAAGGGAACACTCCTCCACTGTTGGTGGGAATGCAAGCTTTTACAACCACTGTGGAAATCAGTATGGCAGTTTCTCAGAAAATTAGGAATCGATCTACCTCAAGACCTAGCCATACCACTCTTGGGCATATACCCAAGGAATGCTGATTCATACCATAAAGATACATGCTCAACTATGTTCATAGCAGCACTATTTGTAATAGCCAGAACCTGGAAACAACCTAGATGCCCGTCAACTGAAGAATGGATGAAGAAAATATGGTACATATACACAATGGAGTACTATTCAGCAGAGAAAAACAATGAAAGCATGAAATTTGCAGGCAGATGATTGGAACTAGAAAATATCATCCTGAGTGAGGTAACCCAAACCCAGAAAGACAATCATGGTATGTACTCACTCATAAGTGGATTCTAGATATAAAATAAAAAACAATCAGACTACAACCCACAGAACCATTGAGGCTATATATATAGCATGGAGGTCCCTAGGACGACTGTGGCTTATAATAAATTTCGGTTTTACTCAATCACTGAGCAAGCCTCAATGAAACATCTTACTATTAAGATAAGAATACATACTCTATCAAGCTGATAATAGAAAAATAAATAAATTAATTAATTTTAAACAATAAAAAATAAATAAAAAAAGAAACATTTGAAATATTAAACAAACATTTTACTAAAGCAAAAAAAGAGAACTAGTGACTCATCATTCCTCTCCACATTCTATTTTTTCCCTTGTTTTATATATTTTAAATTTTTAGCGGTGGATTCTGAAGAGTTTACTGGTGGATTCTGCTGGAATATCCAATGCAGATAAGCACTGGAGAGCTCCTGTTGCAAATCACCCTCTGGAGCGATGGAAGGATCTTTCTACTAGCACGTGGAGGAGACCCGATCTAGTGTTGTTGTGGCCCCGCGGTTCTGTTTATGTCCTTCCTCAGGACAATGAGGTTCCTCTTTGGATTCCTGAGCACTGAATGTGCCCTGTGGCTCCTGCTGAAGCCCAACATAACAGAGACCTAACGGGTCTTCATGAAAAAAATCTACCCTTCTGATGCCAATGCAGATTGAGAGCCCAATATTGCCAGCTTTGGCAAGCATTAATGTAAGCCTAGGAACTGTAACCATGAGATTGGATTCTCCAGAAGAGCTGCCAGCTAAAGTCGTGCTGGGATCAAGAAAAATGGGCCTTGGTGGTACGTCTTACTGGAGTTATATCCATGCCAGAGGATGTCCACACAATCCAGAAGAGAATTTGACATTGTTGCTGCTGCTGTTGCTGTTATAGCAATGGCACCCACCACTGCTACTCTTTCTGGGATTACCATTTCATGATGGTGTACTACAGCTAGCACAATGGAGACCCTGGCAACAAAAGTAGCTACCACAGTTAGTTAATCTTTCATTCTATTGGGTATGATAAATTTAATTCAGTAGTTATGTACATCTCGATTGGCTTTGAAAATTATAAATTTATAAACTCAAGTTCCAGTTGCTTTTGGGATACTATCTTACAAGGACACCAACGTACAGTATGGCTCATAAAGGAAGGGAATGGCTCAGTTGCCTTTAGCCTACTGGCTATGGGTGAGATAGGACCTCTGTTGGTCTTTTCTGTATCGAACACACAGATTGCAAGCCCAGTGCCACTTTGAGATCTTTGGCAGCAATTAACTATGCAGCTCACACATGATTGAGCCTGTATGAAAATGAGTATTCAGAGAAGGGTAATGCCTGGGGGTCACTCACCAACCTAAGAAAGAGCACCTGTGTAGCCTGGGCAGGCGTCTCCATGACGGGTAAGGTGACTTGCTGACATCCCATGCAACCCAAGTCAGAAGCTCATTTTTTAATAAAAGGGGGACCTGTAGGGCCCTGGCCCCTGTTTTGGGTAACTGCTGCCTTGCTTGCACACCTTGACCTTGATATCTTCCCTATGCTAATTCTCTGCCAGGTTCCACCCTCCTGAATGCTTAAGAGAAGTTCCTTGTCTGTGTATCTTGAATAATGGGCATTAATAGATTAGAAACAAGAGCGTAAAACATCAGTAGCGAACTTCTGCCCTCCAGGGTCCTCCCATTGTCCTGTAAACCTGTATTTAAGACCTCCTCCCTCCTTCAATAAATGACATTCAGTATTTAAAATTAAAAAATAATATATATATATAATTGAATGAATACTGTGAATGTAATCTATGAATACCACAAATGTGATCAATATCATGAGTGTAATTAATGAATATCATGAGTGTAATTTAATAAATAAATAAATAAATAAATAAATAAAAAGAAGTTCGAGAAATCTCACAGTAGAGACTTAATAGCACAACTGAAAGCTCTAGAACAAGAAGAAGCAAACTCACCCAGGAGAAACATATGCCAGGAAATTGAGGGCTAAAATCAATAAAGTAGAAACAAAGAGAACAATACAAAGAATCAATGAAACAAAGAGTTGGTTCTTTGAGAAAATCAACAGGATAGATAAGCCCTTATTCAAATTAACTAAAAAGCAGAGAGAGAGAGAGCATCCAAATTAACAAAATCAGAAATTAAAAGGGGGACATAACAACTGACAATGAGGAAATCCAGAGAATCATCAGGTCATACTTCAAAAACCTGTACTCCACAAAATTGGAAAATCTGAAAGAAATGGACAATTTTCTGGATAGTTACCCCATACCTAAGTTAAATCAAGACCATATAAACTATTTAAATAAACCAATAACCCCTGAGGAAATAGAAACGGTCATTAAATGTCTCCCAACCAAAAAAACACACTACCAGATGATTTCAGCATAGAATTCTACCAGATTTTTCAAAGAAGAGCTAATACAAATACTCTTCAAATTGTTCCACACCATAGAAACAGAAGGAACATTACCAAATTATTTTTATGGGGCTACAATTACCCTGATACCCAAACCACACAAAGATGCAACATAAAAAGAGAACTACAGACCAATCTCCCTCATGAACATTGATGCAAAAATACTCAATAAAATACTGACTAACTGAATCCAGGAACACATCAAAAAAATTATTCACCATGACCAAGTTGGCTTCATCCCAGGGATGCAAAGATGGTTCAACATACGAAAATCTGTCAATGTAATACACCATGTAAACAAACTGAAAGAAAAAAAAGCACATGGTCATCTCATTGGATGCTGAAAAAGCCTTTGACAAAATCCAATACCCCTTCATGATAAAGGTCTTAGAAAGATCAGGAATACAAAGAACATTCCTAAACATAATAAAGGCAATTTACAGCAAGCCGACAGCCAACATCAAATTAAATGGAGAGAAACTCAAAGGGATTCCACTAAAATCAGGAACAAGACAAGGCTGTCCACTCTCCCATACTTATTCAATATAGTACTTGAAGTTCTAGGTAGAACAATAAGACAACATAAGGAGATCAAGGGGATACAAATTGGAAAGGAAGAAGTTAAGCTTTCATTATTTGCAGATGATATGATAGTATACATAAGTGACCCCAAAAATTCTACCAGGGAACTCCTACAGCTGATAAACTCCTTCAGTAAGGTGGCAGGATACAAGATTAACTCAAAAAAATCAGTAGCCTTCCTATATACAAATGAAAAAGGGGCTGAGAAAGAAAGCAGGGAGATCGAGATCTGTCCCTGGTCTATGGGTAGGTTTCTGGAATCTGGTGCCTATGGTGGGACACCTTGCAGTCTTGGTGCTGTGGGAAGGGGCTTGGACCTGTCTAGGCTCAGTGTGCTGGGCTTTGCTGACTCCCCATGGGAGACCTCGATTTTGGGGATGTGGGGATGTGGGGTGGCTTGAGAAAGAAGGCTGGGGGTGGAAGGAGGGAGGAGGGGGGGTCTGTAGATAGCATGTGGAGTGAGTAAAAAATTTCTTAATAAAGAAAAATGAAAAACAAACAAACAAACAAAAAAACAAGTTGACCATGAGTTTAACATCTACTTTTCAAATGGAGAATGTGGAGTCCAGTAAGCTTGTACATACCCTTGAGCATTTGGCAATTTATGTAAGGTTACTAGATAGATTAAGTTTTATTGTTTAAAAACAGGCTGTCTCTCTATAACCATATAATTCAATCCTGAGATAATTTCACCTTTAAATTCTGTCTGGGTCTGAATTTCTCTATAATTCATTAACAGGTTTTTCTAAAGTCCAACCTGAGTTAGGTTCAACTTAAACGCTTCTGTCTGGGTCTAGATTTCTCTATGATTCATTTTAACAGGTTTTTCTACAGCTTTTATCTGGCACTTAAATTGACCAACCTTTTTAATGTTAAAATTAAAATGATCAAGAAAATAATATTCATAATTGATATTACATACATCTCACCAATATCAATTATCCTCTCATTTAATTGTTCCACTTTCAGACTTCCTAACGTGTTTTCAGAGACCATATTCCTTCCATAGTAAAAATGTTTCCCATTTTTTGATGTGGGGAAAAAATTCTCTTTTAATTAATTTCACTCTTTAAGATATCTTAATTGACTTATCAAATCTGTTGATTGCGTAGAACAGTAGAAGTCTGAGGTAATTTCAAAGCCACTACCTAGTGTGGTAATAGTCTGAGATGGGAATCTAGAGAGAGCCCACCACCCACCAGGAGAGAAAAAGCCAAAAAAATTCCAACCATGTGCTCTGGCCTGGGCCATTCAACTGGGCCTGAGCCAGGGGCCCTGTAAGCCCACAAGTGGCTTTTTAATGAATTCTTGCCACGTTGAGCACCAATTATAGATGAATTTCTAAATGTTTTTATTAAATAAAATCATGGAGCTAGATATAGGGGTGAAAGCCTGAGAGAGGTTAGGGAAATAGGGAAATCCACAGCTAATCTTACCTCTCCAACTCAGCAGCTTCCAAATGCAAGTTACTTTCTGTCTAACCATGCGTATATGCCTTGCTGTTCTGCCATCTGATTTGCTCCCTCTGTCCAGCTACATCACTTCCTCTTCCTGCCCAGCTCTGTCACTTCCTGTCCGTCTGTACAGACCTCCAGACCTCCATGGTTAACTAGTGTTGGAATTTAAGGCATGTGCCACCACACCTGGCTCTGTTTCCAGTGTAGTCTTGAACTCACAGAGATCCAAACAGATTCCTGCCTGCCAAATGATAGGATTAAGGTATATGCTACCATTGCCTGACTTCTTTGTTTACTTATAATGGCTGTTCCTATTGCTCTGATTTCCAGACAAACTTTATTTATTAAAGCACAAATAAAATATCACCACATTTCAGCACAAATAAAATATCACTACAACATGGGATTTGTTAAAACACAAAATAGATTAGGAGAGCTCTTCAATGGCATAATTATTGTCTTATTTGATAAGGAAAACTGCAACTATGCAACCTTCTTTCAGAGTCCTGTAGTGTAAAGTGAATACCTGGGAACTCCTTATCTGAGATCAGTAAATGTAACACTGCCATTACACACTCCATCTGACAACTAAATGCCATGTTTTATATACAGAATATTTTCTTTGGTGGGAATGGATACCTGAGACCATGTCATTGTGAAACCAATGTCCCACTGTTATTGAGGAAAGACCAGGTGCTCTTTACTAGCTTACAGTTTAGGAGGGAAACATAATCCCATTTGGTCCTATTTGTATACTTGTCCAGTGATATAACATAGGCACAAGATCATTATACAGGATAACTGTAACTAATTCTATGAGTCTGATAACTGGTAACTTAATCACTCACTCAATATGGGAACATTGTCAGTAAGAACACACAATGTCATATTACACTGACAGGAGGTCACTTTCCAGAAAGGAATACTACCTTGCCTCTCAGGTTTGTCTCTGCACCCATGGGTAGCTTAGATCCCATTTGAGTGAAGGTGTATTGCTGACAATGTTGTGCCTGAGTGTTAGATGTCAAAAAGTGGTGGAGGCATATTCCAGGAACATCCATTATGTGTTTATGATATTCATGAATCTTCCTTCTCTAAAACTTCCCAGACTTTTCCTTCCATCCTAAATAATAGGTAGAATTTTTGTTTTCATGCCATTTTCAAAATGTTAATCCTATTGATCAAAAAACATGGGAGATCTTTCCATTTTCTGGTGTCTTCTTCAAGTTCTCTCTTTAAAGTCTTAAAGAAGTCATTATACAAGTCTTTCACTTCTTTGTTATCATTACCCCATGATTATTTTTTGAGGCTTTTGTGAAAGGTGATTTTTTTCTTTGTCATTTGTATACAGGAATTCTACTGATTTTTGTGCATTAATTTTGTATCCTGCTACTTTGCTGAAAGTATTTATCACATATAGAAGTTTCCTGGTGGAGTATTTAGGGTCTTTTTTTTAACCTTTTTAGAGCTTTATTGGGGGGGGAGAGGTAGAGAGAGAGGGAGCCCGACGGGAGGAAAGGAGCGGAAAGGAAGAGTAGGGTCTTTTATATGTAAAACTATACCATTTGCAAAAAGCAATAATTTCACTTCTCTCTTTCCTATTTGTATTCCCGTGATCTCCTTCAGTTGTCCCATAGGTCTACCTAAGAATTCAAGTGCTTTATTGAATAGGTATGGAGAGAGTGGCCGTCTTTGAGCTATTCCTTGTTTTAATGGTGTGCTTGGAATTTCTATTTAGGTTCATGTTGGCTATTGGCCTGCTGTAAAATACCTTTATTATTTTGAAGTATATGCCTTCCATTCCTTGCTTCTCCAGGACTTTTATCATCAATTGATGCTGGATTATTTAAATGTCCTTTCTCCATCTAATATAAAATTGAGTTTCAGTATGTTTATGTGGTGTATTACATTGACTTATTAATGTGTATTAGACAATCCCTGCATCGCTTGGATGAAGCCTACTTGAACATGATGGATAATCATTTTTTTATGTGTTCTAGATTTGTGTTGTAAGTACTTTATTGATAACTTTTTTAAAAAAAATCAATTGTCTTTCATTTTCACCCTTTTTTTGTTTAGGTATCAGGGTAATTGTTACCTGTACAAAATAATAGGAAATGGTTTCTCAGGTTCTATTTTGCTGATTAGTTTGAAGAGTGTTGTTAACAATTCTTTGAATGTCTGGTAGAATTTTGCCATTTATGCATCTGTCTCTGGGATTTATTTGATAGGGAAAGTATTAATTACCACTTCAATTTCATAGGGGTTAAGAATCTGTTCAGATTGGCTGTCTGATCTTTATTTAACTTTAGTATGCAATATATAAAATCATGCACCCACATGTTGTAGGTTTTCTTGATTGTTAACATATACAATTTTAAAGTATGTCTGTATTATTCTCTGAATTTCTTTGATGTCCATTGTAATGTCTCCCTTTCTTCTCTAAATTCATTGATCTTGATTTCTCTGTGTGTCTTTCAGCTAATTAGTTGAGTGTTTGCCAATCTTGTTGATTTTCTGAAAGAACAAACTTTTCACTTCATTTATTTTATATTTTTCAAATTTCATTGATTTTCCTCTTTGTTGGAATAATCTCTCTGTACATTGTGTGAAGATTTGTCTCTGTCCCTCTTCACTTGAGTTTTGCACCTTCTGATTTGTTTAATGAAGAGCTGAACAGCCAATACCTAAGCAGGAGATGATAGGTGGGACTTCTTGAGAGAGATAGGAACTCCAGGAATGAATTGGAGATGTGGGAGATTTGCCAGGCATATGTGGAGGATGTTGGCTGTACAGCCCTGAAGAGAGGCAATGAGCCATTTGGCAGAAAGTATATTTTAAGAATGAAAGTTTTGCCAGGTGGTAGTGGCGGCATATGTCTTTAATCCTAGCACCCAGGAGGCAGAGGCAGGTGGATCTCTGTGAGATTGAGGCCAACCTGGGCTACATAGTAAGTTCCAGGAAAGGCCCCAAAGCTACATAGAGAAACCCTGTCTCAAAAAAACAAACAAAAAAGTGAAAGTTTTAAGACATACTTGGGAACAAGCTTAAGCTAAGGCCAAGCTTTCATAATCAATAAAAAGTCTCCATATCATCATTAGAGAGCTAGGGACATAAAGAAAACTCTGGCTATATTTGGCATCCTATGTAGAGGCACATATATCTAAGCCTCGGGCCCAAGAACACTGAGAAATTTCTGGACATGGAGCTGGACACTGATTCTTAGCTACTGAAATCTCTACGATAGGCCTGTTTTTCACAGTTTACAGAGGTATGGCTCTTTCAAGAGGCCCTGCTGTGCAACTGAGCACTTTAGTGGAGCCTGTGAACAGCCTGTGTATTATATTTGGTGAGAGACTAGGTAGAAATGCCTTACTCAGTGCATGTCCAACAACTTCCCATAGCTGGGGTGGGTAGGCATGGATCTAGGTCAATGCCCATAGGCATGAGGCTCTGCTCTCACAGAAGGGCAAGTAATAGCTGCATCCCAGAACAAGTGGGGTAGCCTGATGGACTAAACTGTGGGGGGTGGAGGAGGCCACCCTTGCCATGAGTTAAAGAAGGAGCCTACTGATTCACAGAAGAGCAAAAGGACTATTTTCCCAAAGCCACATAGCACAGAGGCCTCAGTGTCTCTGGCAGGCTTATGAGAACGTGCTAAATGCAACTGCCCTTTCCTGTTGTGTGGGTCATTGATGGATGGTCTGGCCCTTTAGGACTTGGCTCATGTGGTCAGAGAATGGCTGCAGATTTGCAGAAATCCAGGTCCAAACTGAGAAATTCTCTAAATAGGTACAGGAGGCTTGAAAATATACTGAACTGTTGAAGAAAGAAAAGAAAATGGGTACAGATTGTCATAAAAATTAAATAGTTTGGGAATAATGTGGGGCATTTACCCACCAACTCTACAGTTCCCCAGAGTTTTCTTGAGTGCAAGCAGTAGGAAATATTAGATAGAAGGATTTAGATTGTGGAGATAAACAGATAGAAAATAAAGGATAGCCTCCATAGTGCCTGGAACCTAATCCAAGGAGCCCTGACTGTCTCTGCCCCAGGGTATTTATAGAGACACCAAGGGGTGGACAAAAAGACCTCCCCCCAGTACAGCCAAGTGCAGACCATCTCAGACACCTGCATTCAGGCCCGTGGTCCTAATCATCCTCTCTATTTGGACCTGCTAGGTAAAACCATGAGGAATCTGAAAACAGGCTCCCACAGGTCCACCTTTCTTAATATATAAAAAATAACTCATTATTAAGAGTTCACAGCAATCTCCATAGCTGTTACATCTCCCAGTATGGGAGTAGAGGATGATAAAGATGGCATTTCTCTTTTGGATTAGTTCCAAGGTGACTACAGCAGTCTTAGCTGCATCAAACCCTTTCTAAACCAAAAACTTAATGCAATTGCAAACTTAAAGAATCCCTTAGCTTCATCATTACCATTAACAGGTTAACATAAATATTGCTATACATAGTCACAATTCTTCCAGTCTTACAACTCAAAGCAAACTCTTAACAGAACCATTTGAATTAACATATATGGTGCTATATATAGCAAACAATTTTCTCAGTCTTACAACTTTAACTCTTAATAGAATCATTTGAATTTGATTGCTAACAGAACATAGGAAAAATTTGTGAGGTTTACACATCATACTTAAATATTTCCTTAACTTCACAAAACCAGGGTTCATTAATATCAATAAGTTAACATAATTTCTGCAAACATACATTCAACCTTAATTCACTCATAACTCCTCCTTTTCCTTATAAAATTTTTAAACAATCTCAAACCTAGTTAGAAAAACCCAAACTTACAAAATTCCTATAAACCCATATTGAAATGCAATATTCTCAATTTAACCATTAACACTTTGAAAACTTTTAGCAAAACATCCAAAAGCTGTTTCTTAATAAAACTCTTTACACTTTAAAAGTAGTCTCTTAGTACACTCCATTTGCATTTCTAACTAACAAAACATGACATTAATCCACTCAAATAAAAATTTTTTTTAAATTAAATAGAGTAAGGAATATTAACTCTCCCTTTTCTTTATAATTTTTAAAGCAAAATCTCAAGCCTAGTTAGAAAACTCAAACTTTTCCATTTAAACAGTTCCATTTGTAACAAAACCAGTTCCATAAGTAATTTCATTTTTACATAAACAGTTCCATAAAACAGTTCCATTTTTAACACAGAACAATTCATGAATCACCAGCATATATGCATACACAAAACTGCATCTTGACTCTAGGTAGAAACAATAAGTTTCTTCATTTAAACAGTTCCATTTTTTTTTATTTTACAATACCATTCAGTTCCACATATCAGCCACGGATTCCCTTGTTCTCCCCCCTCCTGCCCCCCTCCCCTTCCCCCCAGCCCATCCCCCATTCCCACCTCCTCCAGGGCAAAGCCTCCCCCGAGGACTGAGATCAACCTGGTAGACTCAGTCCAGGCAGGGCCAGTCCCTTCCTCCCTGGCTGAGGCAAGCAACCCTGCATAAGCCCCAGGTTTCAAACAGCCAACTCATGCAATGAGCACAGGACCCGGTCCCACTACCTGGATGCCTCCCAAACAGTTCAAGGCAATCAATTGTCTCACCCATTCAGAGGGCCTGACCCAGTTGGGGGCCCCTCAGCCATTGGTTCATAGTTCATGTGTTTCCATTCATTTGGCTATTTGTCCCTGTGCTTTATCCAACCCTGGTCTCAACAATTCTCGCTCATATAGACCCTCCTCTTTCTCACCAATTGGACTCCCGGAGTTCCACCCGGGGCCTAGCCATGGATCTCTGCTTCCAGATCCCTCAGTCATTGGATGGGGTTTCTAGCATGACAATTAGGGTGTTTGGCCATCCCCTCACCAGAGTGGGTCAGTTCGGGCTGTCTCTCGACCATTGCCAGCAGTCCACTGTGGGGGTATCCTTGTCCAATTAAGAAATGGGCGATAGAACTAAACAGAGAATTCTCAACAGAGGAAACTCAAATGGCTGAAAGACATTTAAGGATTTGCTCAACATCCCTAATTATCAGGGAAATGCAAATCAAAACAACTCTGAGATACCACCTTATGCCTGTCAGAATGGCTAAGATCAAAAACACTGAAGACACCTTGTGCTGGAGAGGATGTGGAGCTAGGGGAACTCTCCTCCACTGCTGGTGGGAATGCAAGCTTGTACAGCCACTTTGGAAATCAATATGGCGCTTTCTTAGAAAAATTGGGAATCAATCTCCCCCAAGATCCAGCTATACCACTCTTGGGCATATACCCAAGGAATGCTCAGTCATACCACAAGGGCACTTGCTCAGCTATGTTCATATCAGCATTGTTTGTAATAGCCAGAACCTGGAAACAACCTAGATGCCCTTCAACTGAAGAATGGATAAATAAACTGTGGTACATATACACAATGGAATACTACTCAGCAGAGAAAAACAATGACATCATGAGGTTTGCAGGCAAATGGAGGGATCTAGGAAAAATCATCCTGAGTGAGGTAAGCCAGACTCAGAAAGACAAATATGGTATGTACTCACTCATAGAAGAATACTAGATGTGGAGCAAGGATGACTGAACTGCTACTCATATCACCAGGGAGGCTACCTGGAAAACAGGACCCCAAGAAAGACACGGGGATCACCCAATGACGGAGAAATGGATGAGATCTTCGTGAACAGCCTGGACATAAGTGGGGGAAATGAAGGGCGAGTGTCAAGGGAAAGAGAGCTTGGAGGAGCGGGAGACCCCAGCTGGATCAACAACAGAGAGGGAGAACAAGGAATAGGACACCATGATGAATGAGAACCACATGAGAATAAACTGCATTGTTTTTTGTTAGCTCAGGTTTTTCTGTGTTGTGTTGATTTTCCATGGATCTCAGCTACGGATGTCTTGTGTTGGTTCTGATGTTCGCCATTCTTAGCTTCTTAGCAGCTTCTGGAGCTTTTGAAAACCACTCAGACTGCCTGCTTTGCAGTCTGCTAGGACACTAACTTCTGTGTCTCAGGTTCTTTCACCATATACATTAAGAATAGATTCACACTTAACATTTATACTTTACAAACTCACATATAACATGTTAACATCTACTTATTTATGCTTCTTAAACTTACATACTTCTTAAAAGATTATGGAACTACCTTAGATCTTTACTTCTTAAACTTCTATCATGGGCATTTTCTACATGTTTTTACTTCTTATAAGCTTGTTACTACATGTCTTAAATTCTATCGATTGATTTTACACACTTAAACTCTTAAGCAAACTCTAGGGCTACCATTAGCATATAATTCTTACAAGCTTATATTCTTTAGCATATATCTATCTAACTTAGCAAATACCTAAAGATTTCTTAACACTTAGAAGAGATTTAACATTTTCTAACACGACAGAATAATCTACTTCTTACTCTTAATTATTATTACTATCTCTATTAGAAAGAGTCTGTTAACTTGACGGAAAGTACGCACATCATTTCTAAAGTTCAGAGCTCATAGACAGCTTTGATATTTTGAAAGTTCTTGATAGATTGAAACATGTAATTCTTTAATAGCGCTCAACTCTGTGATTTAGTGAGTGTTGCTAAACAGTACTTTATGCATTTCAGATCTTTTACAAAAACATTATTAAGAGCTATCTCTGTTTACAGAAAACCCCAAAAGAGAAAAATCTTGTAAAGAGTATTCTGTTTCTGAATTGCTTAACTGGCAACTCAGTCAATTTCCCTATAGGAGAAGATCGTTGTCTAAATTGGAGTGGGGTTCCAGACCTGCAGCTTATTGCTGAAACATTTCAAATTTTTCAGCAGTCTGGAAATCTCCTTAGACTCCTGCTATCCCCAGACTGCAAGATGGAACCTTAATATGAAGAAAATTGATTTAGCTGCGTTTCATACTCAAACTCTGATACAATTTTCCCCCTTCTTAATTTTTTGAAGCTGTGTTTGCCACAAGTTCTATAACAATGGTCATGTTTCTGCTTTTTATTAGCCCAATATTTTCACCAAAACTGCTACTATTTAAAGGAGTCAAGAACATAGATGTTCTTTCACAAAACATATCCTTCATTAACTTACTTTTGAGGAAGAGCATTTTTATGATTTAGTGTTTCACTTCATTAGCTTTAACCCCAATGTTGTTATTGTTTGCAGATGTGATATTTAGCATTGATTTTTTTTATAAGGAACTTTCAGGTGAAGCAACTATTTTGTAAGACAGCAAGAGTTTTTGAAGTTTGTTCCCATCTATAAAGCAGTCATTTCTTTTTGAATGCCTGTTTCCTTGTCTACTTATTAGATTTGCAAAGGAATCACTCATTGCAGGCTGTTTGTTCAAGAAGTAAAGAACTTTTCAAATCTCCCATAAGTTTCTTCATACCTAAGACAATGTTCATTTTATGGACTGCTTTCCCTTGTTTTAAGGATTTTAAAATGGCTTGTTGACAAACGGTTTCTACTTAGAGGCTGTCCCTTAACCCAAATTCATCACTTCATATTACAATATTGTATAGCACTCTCATGCAGCACAAATATATGTCTACTATACCTTACTATTGTAACTCACAATTAGTAACATGACATAGACTTGTGAAATATTTTTGGAATTGATTATTTGAATGGAGAAACAATCAAAGTAGCCAAAAAAATTGTTCTTGCTGCAGATACAACTTTAAAGAGGGAGAATCCTAAAGTATGGTCCAGGTCAGGGTCAAGAGTAGACAAAAAAATAAGTAAGTATGTGTTTTTACAGGAAGAGATAATGAAGTAAACAGGATGTGTTGATGTTCGCTACATCCCTTGTGGGGGAAGGAAAGAACTGACATCTGAAGTTGATTCAGTAACAGTCAATAAACAACTGAAGTAACAGATGACTAGGGGTTGATCTGATAAACAGAAAGAGGCTTATACCTGGGGACCCTTTGAGTCTTTGTGCATAAGTAGTCCAAGTCTCTTAGAAGGAGCATGTGACAGGCGTCCTCCACTTGTATACAAACATGGGGATGGATAATACAAGGCCATGAAGATCAGAATAATATAATAAGGGAAAAGGAGGAAAGCCGAGAGTTCCTCTCCACATTTAACACAGCATTTCTTCTAATGAGTTAGGAAATGCTACCTTGATGTGAAAGAAAACATTTATATTGGGTATTGTTACTACTAAGTATCTTGCAGACAATGGAGAGGAGATGGACGGCAGTATTTATTTTTTTGAAGAGTTGCCGCTATCATGGGGTGGGATGGACAATGGGAAAGTGTGTCATTGTTGATTAAACCTATGCAACAGGACAAAGAAACATCACAGGGGACAGAATGTTTGATGACATCAGAACACAGAAAGCTTTGTAGGAAGATGACTCTGCCAGCCAAGGCTACACCTGTGTAGGTGATCCTCTCATCAGTCCAGTTGAGTGACTACAAACCAGTTAATCTGGGTCTTGAGATTAATCTGAAGATGAAGAACAATGTGAGTCCTTCCAGAACTAGAAAATTCTACAATAAGCCCAGGTCTGAAAACAGCAAGTGCTCTTAACTGCTGAGCTGTCTCTCCATCACCATGGTGACAACTTTTTATTGCTTTGTAGGAAATAAGCTGTTTCCTACATAATACATGGTATGATGTAGCTTCCTCTTTCTGAGACCAGTATGCCCTGGACATCATAATCATTGTGCCAATCAGCTGCACCCAGAAGATAGGATAAGATGTCAAGGTAAACTGTCCATAAGCTTCAAAAGTGTTCAGATGGTTTTCTTTTACTACTTGCTCTTTAAAATGGACCATATGAGGCACATCTTGGAATTGACCCATTAGCAAGGATCTGTGTTTAGAGAATGCTTCAAGTAAGTCCATGTGTTTATTTCTTTTAATCTAATTTTGTAAGTCTGTTCTCTATAAAGAGCTTCAAAATTTCATCATGTATTATTTTTAAATATATATAATATGTTCAACTAAAACACAAAGGCCAATGGACTTTATTTTAAATGTTACTTAAAAGCAGTGTTATATGTTTGAGTTTAAGGGGTAGGCTATACAGTGAGTTTCAGGCTAGCCTGGGCTAAAAATTTAGATACTGTATTTTGGCACAAACTCCACCCCTACCAAAAACAGCACAAGGTTGGACAGATAGCTCAGCAGTTATAAAAGTACTTTATGCTTTTGCAGAGAATGTGGATTCTGTTGCCAGTACCTCCATTGTGGTTCACAGCCTCCTGTAACTCCAGTTCCATGGGATCTGGCAGCCTCTTTTGTCCTCTGCAGGGGCTGTGCACACAGGTGAAGCACATACTGGTCCTCATATACACATAAAATAAATAAAAAGTACCCACTAACAAATATGACATACTAAAGGAAAACTAATATAAACTGAAATTAAATTTAAAGACCCCTAAGTTTATTTTTCCACTTCATTAATAAAAAATTTAAAACAATCAAACTATATGGGTCATTACTGCTTATAAAGTGATATTTTTACATGTTTCCAACTGATGAACACATTGCCTTACTATTATGCATAAGAGGTTGACAGCACTTCTCCTGCTAATTAAATTCTGAAAGGATAAGTTACATAAATAAGACCATGAAATTCTAAGAGTATGTTGTATTGATAACCCCCATATTTCCTTTGATAGAATCAACTGGTTCCACTGACATCAAAAAATTGTTTATGGATAAATGATTCCATGAAATTTTACTGACATTTTCATGATCTGACATGCATTTACTTAGAAAAATATTGTAAAAACAAAAAATGAATAAATATTGAAATGAAAAAAAAAGAAATTCCCTTTGAACTTCTGTAAAGCTCCTAACAAAAAAATCTTTCACAGCCATTGGGGAAAATAAGAAATTTTCCGCAAAGGTGCCAAAACCGGTGAATCTCTGAGTTCTTTATCCTTTCAATTTTTCATTGGAACTGACATTCAACAAACTCTAAGATGATTTTCCTCCTTTTTCTTTTAAAAGCTGTATTTTAAGTTTACTACGAATGTCTTTTTGAGCTGAAAAGTTCTTTCAGACACTGTCGACATCTCTAGTGGAAAAACTACCTTTCCCAGAATTCATTTCTCTTAGATCAGTTAGCTGTTATTAGCTAGCTTATGGACTCCATTTCCCATAGTTCTTTTTGGGTCTGAGAGTCAACTAGTTCTCTTTTACTGGGCTTACTTTTAAAGTTCTTGCTTTTGCAAAGGGAGATTTGAACCAAGCATTTTAAGTTTTCAATTACCAAACATCAGGAGATTTCTGTTCTGAGCTGGCTTCAACAGGTGTCTCTCCTTCATTTGACACTGGCCCCAGATCAGAACTGCACCTGCCTCGTTAGCGCGCATTGGGGCGGGCATTCTTTTAACAACTTCCCTGGGGGCGTGTATTTGCCTTAGTCAGTCAGTGAAAAACAAAAGCATTTACAGCAGCGCTTTTCCATAGCTTCTTCAGAGAGATTTTTCTCCCACTGATAGATCTTTATGTCATTTCACTTTTTCCTCCCCAATCAGATGCAGAGCTTCAGATCTCAGGCTGTGGTGCTGCTCCTCTGCTAGCTGCCTTTCGAGGCAGGGGCTTTTTTCCCCCCTCAACTCTGCCTCAAACTCTAGCAGTTTTCTGGGGAGGAATCTGTCCCTTCTCCAATTCTTCAGAGAGTCTTTCTCCCTGACAGTTCCAAGTTTGGTCTCAATTTATCCCCTCTGCCCCAGAAACATTTCCCAATGCCACAGTGACAGCTTTTCTGCTTCTGAAGTTAGGGGCTTTAGTCCATTTCTGTTTTCAGGGTCAGTGAGGTTTCTGTTCATAAATCAAGCTTAGCAAGGGAGGTTTTTGCCATCTCTAAGCTCTCATCAGGCCTTCACCTGGCCCAATTCCCCAGTGGATTGCATTTGTCTGGGTGCTCAAGGACAGAGCTTATGCCAGAAGCAATCACCCCTTAGGGCTACACTCCCTTATCTCACCAGGAGTCAGTGGAAGCAAAGCTTTTCTCATAAAGATGCTTTCTCTAATAGAAAAGAAAGCTTTACTCCTGGATAGTTCTCAGTTCTGCCTTGGCTGGGCTCTTTCCCCAGATAGCGATCTGACTCTGCAGACCAACTGCAGATGCAGTTTGGCTTTATTGCTTTCCCAGAAACGTACTTTCTATGATAGGAAAGCTTTTTTTCAGATTTCTTTTTGCAGCTGTGGACACTGCAAAGTCCCACCTAACAACTCAGAACTTGCAGGAAAGCAGATAACTGTGCCACTCCCACTGGCTTTAGCTTTGTTTGTTTATTAGCAGTTTTCTCCTGGGTCCTGCACCTTCCTGCCTTAGCTGTGCACTCCAGGAAGTTTACAACTGTAGGAACCCTAGTATCCCCTAAATGCACTCCAACTTGGAGATGCTGCCTAGTTGCTTCTCAGTTGTTGGATAGAAGCTAGGATACAATGTTAACAGAGTTTGCATCGCTTCAGGGGATCTTTGCCTTAGAACAATTTGGAGCACCTTTTCATAGATGTTCACTCAAAAACAAAACCCTTGATGCCTCAGCTCAGCTACAACTTAAAAGCTTGGCTTTTTGCTTTTCCCAGTTTCCTGCCCTATTGGGCTCTTTATGGCTCTTTGCCCACACTCTCCCAAGCATTTCCCTCAGGGGACTTTGACCCACTGTCTTTTACTAGCTTGAAGAGACAGAGTTTAGAATAGAGGTTTTTAGGAACTTGTCCCTGCCTCCTACATTGCAGGGAGGATTTTTAAAGCTTGAAAGACAAAACTTAGAAAGGTTTTGCTGTCTTAAGAGGTTTGCTGTTTTTCCTTAGAGCTATCACAGGTGATTCCTGTACTAATAACTTCAGGTGATTCTAATTTTTGTCCTGAGAGAGAAAGCTAAAGGCTTTGGTTTTTAATTTTTCTAAGAGAGCGTTTAGTTTGAGAAAGAAAGATTAAGGCTTTTTAGAGAGATTTTTTTCCCCAAAATTTTCAAGAAAACCTTTTTAGCTTAAGAGAAAGATGTAGCAGGAGTCTAAAAAGTTCTTATTAATAAGAATCAAACCCGACACCAGTTATTGGGGTGAATGCTGGAAGATCAGAGAGATAGAACAGGCCACAACTACCTCACCTCACCAGTTCCTCAGCTCGTGTTGTTTCCTCAGACTAGAAGCATCTGAGTCTTCATCCAAATGGATCTCAGCTGAACTGCTACTCAAAGCCTAAAAGCTTAACCAACCAAATGCATCTAGTTTCTGGTCTTCACGCCTTATATATCTTTCTGTTTTTGCCATCACTCCCTGGGATTAAAGGCTCACTTCTTGGGATTAAAGGCATGTGTCACCATGTCTGGCTGTTTCCAATGTGGCCTTGAACTCACAGAGATCCAGATGGATTTCTACCTCTGGAATGGTAGGATTAAAGGTGTGAGTGCCACCATTTTCTAGTCTCTGTATCTAGTGGCTGTTTTGTTCTCTGACCCCAGATAAGTTTATTACGGTGTACAATATTTTGGGGGACACAATACCACCACAGAAAGATTTTTTTTCCCAAAAGAGAAAGACCAACTTTTTCCAAAACTTCTGAACTTTAAACTTTTTAGCTTCTTACACCTGCATTTTTGTCTCAGGAAGAAATCACTTTCTCCTGCTGCTTATACTTAGTATTTTAGCTATCCCCAGACCAAAAGCTTCCATAGGAAACTTTTTTCTTCCCAATAAGCTCGAAAAAGAGCTTTTTTACTACCTGTAAAAGTCAAAGAAATATTTCTCCCCCAGTTTGTGTTCATAGCCCCCAAAGTTAGAAAATTGAAGTTTTTCTGTCTAGTTGCCTTACTTATCTTAATTTTTTTCTACACGATCTTATACTGCTAAGTTTTTCCTACACTATATTGCTACACTCTAATTCCTTATTTTTCACAGATAGAAATTGAGAGATAAAAGATAGAAATTTTTAATAGAAGAGAATTTTGCACTGCAGCATCAGACATCCTTCCAGTCCATTTTTCCCTTTTCTCTTGAGGATAAAAAACCCCTGCCATTTAATATTCATATTTCATATTCCATTAAAACACCAGACATATCCCATTCTTTTTCCACTGGCAGGATCTGAGTCAGCACTTTCGCCAAAAACTCTGTAATAAAACTATTATATTTCTTTGTCTTTAGTCCCTATTACCTTGTCTTTAGTCACTGTTCATTTGTCTTTAGTCCCTCCTTCCTTTTTTTTTGTCCGCATTCATGGCACCATTCTGCGGGGCATTTACCCACCAACTCCACAGTTCCCCAGAGTTTTCTTGAGTGCGAGCAGTAGGAAATATTAGATAGAACGACTTAGATTGTGGAGATAAACAGATAGAAAATAAAGGATAGCCTCCATAGTGCCTGGAACCTATTCCAAGGAGCCCTGACTGTCTCTGCCCCAGGGTATTTATAGAGATGCCAAGGGGTAGAGAAAAAGACCTCCCCCCAGCACAGTCAAGTACAGACCATCTCAGACACCTGCACTCAGGCCCATGGTCCTAATCATCCTCTCTATGCAGACCTGCTGAGTACAGCCAGGATGAACTTGGAAACAGGCTCCTACAGAATAATAAAATGAAATCTTTAAAGAGAAAGTAAAGTAACATAAAAAGAATAAGTCATGTAAGGCTGGGAAATAGCATAGCACAGGGCATCTGGACTCTATATAGTGCTTTATTAACTTTAAATGTTTTAAATACTAATGAGTAAAAAAAATAAAACAGCTGCTGAGAGACATAGGTTTGTGGGGAAAAAAAAACTACTGAATTAAACCAGTGAATGTATTTAAGGATGTCTTAACTTCAGAATGGAAATCAGGTAATGTGTTACATTGGGAGAGAGGTTATACCTTTGTTTCCACAGAAAACAAAAAACTATGGATTCCTTCAAAATGAACAAAGATCAGATTTGACCAGGAGAGACCTCCTGACATCTTAGTTACACACATGAAGGAATAAAAGAAGAAAAACTACAAGACAGATGATGAATATGCTGATCCCTCTACATGGGAAGAGTTCTGAGAATGGATAAGACATGATAAATCTTGTCAGAGTACTCATGACAGTTTGGTTATGCCATTCAAATGAACTTATAAAGTTGACAGATGCATTTTACTTGCTCAAACAGAACAAAAACATCATCTTTAGCTGACGTATGTGCACTGTACATTTCATACTTGCATTAATACAGATGTGTGTATTTTGCCTTTAAAAGCTTGTGTATTTTCAGAACAAAAAGACCAGAAACTAAAAGACACTAGTAGCCCAGGTTATCCAGCCTCTCAGAATGCCTACATCATAGTATCATCAAAATTCTGCATTCAAAACAACTTGAAAGCTGCTAGCTGAGATGGTCTAGCCTCATAGACTACTCCAGCAGGGACTTCAGATAAGCCCTGTACTTTCCCATCACACAGAGTGGACAACAAATGATACAGCTAGTTCTACCAGGACTTGACCATTATCCCAGTTATCTCAAGGTCCCCTAAAAACATCACCACCTCAAGACAACAGGAAGCAATTTTAAGAACATGATGTCCCCATTCGAGATTGGTGATGGTGGGATTAATTGCTCAATGGATTATGAATGTTTGTTGTCCTTTAGGGGGACTGGCTACAAGTCATTATTGGTCATGGTCAGGGAGAAAACTAAGCAAAGGAGGTTAGATTCAGGGATTGCTTTCTTTCCTTTGTCCTTCTTTTTCTCCTATCTAGTATTGTAGAAAAGGGGAAATAAGAGATGAAAAATGGGGGCATATAAGAATGACAGGATAAAAGGGTAAATTATTAAATCTACTTTTAAATTAAAAAGTAACTACTAGTCTCTGATATTGTACATTGGTATGGATTTTTGTATATTGATACAAATTTAAGGTTATTTTTGTTAATACATATTGTATATATGTTTCTACTCTTGTTTAAGGTATTATACCTATGCAATTCACTTAAAAATGCAATGTAAAGTTCTAGTCCTTAAAAGCTACTACTACAAACTGATTAAAACAATTAAGATAACAAATCAAACTTGTAGTAAGGGTTTAGATACAGACAGAAATAAGTTTAATTTAGCCTCATGTATAAGTTTTCAAGAATGAACAGAGATATATTTTAGATAGATAGTTGGTCTTCAAACACTTCAGAGTTCTGTGGAATATGGAATCTAAGATGTTTTGATAACATAAGGCTTTTTATGAAAGTATGGTATGTCTGTAACTGACAGGATCGGTCTACTTCAAAGAAGGTGATGGGCATCAAAGAATGTCTATATGGAGTGTAGCTAGAGTTTTCCTGCCTGGCCCACAGTCAGGATAAATCTCTCTCACCTGCCAGTCCCACAGACACTCAGACCCAACCAAGTAAACACAGAGATTTATATTGCTTACAAACTGTATGGCCGTGGCAGGCTTCTTGCTAACTGTTCTTATATCTTAAATTAATCCATTTCTATAAATCTATACCTTGCCACATGGCTCGTGGCTTACCGGCATCTTTACATGCTGCTTGTCCTGGCGGTGGCTGACAAGCAGTGACTCCTTCTGCCTTCCTGCTTTTTTTATTCTCTCTGTTAGTCCCGCCTATACTTCCTGCCTAGCCACTGGCCAATCAGTGTTTTATTAGCAACACATTTGCCATACAGAACATCCCACAGCACTTCCCCCCCCCCTTTTTTTTTTCAAAAAGGAAGGTTTTAACCTTAAAGTAAATTACATATAATTTGGGAATTTGGGCATAGCTTCTCTTACTACTTCCTGCTGGAGGGGGGCGCTGTATCTTATGGGGACACAAAGAAAATTTTAGAATTATGGAGCAGTCCATGAGAGTGTATCGTCTGAGCCAGTTGCCTTGAAACGGTTCTGGATGTTGGATCATCTGAGCCATGGTGTCATTGGAGACCTTTCAGGTGGTCTTGGCTGGTCAAACCTGATGTATCTTAATCTGGAACAAATCCATAGCCTCTGGCTTTCTGTGGAAACAAAATCAGAGCTTCCTTTCCAAAGCAACATATCTTTACATCCAAATTTTGAAGTCAAGGTATCTTTAAAATATACATATTGGTTTAACTCAGCTTCCTTTACAATCAAATATCTCTCTGCAGTTAAGAATCCCAAAGACAACACGATGCAGATTCTCTGTGTGATATCCATCTTTATGTGGCTTATATTTTATACTACCTTTACTGTCTCTTTAAAGACTTTATTTTTCAAAACTATCTATTTCTTTATATAACTGTATATATTCCTTTTTATCTCTCTTTGAAGCCTACGTACATTTTTACACACATTTTAAAGCATTTAAAGTCTTGTTCCATCTGAATCTGTCTTATTGTGAACCTGTTACTTTAAACTGCAGTATTCTAAGACTGAAATGGTACTGTGGCTGCTGGCTCTGCCCACCTCAGCTTCCCAACATGGCGGTGATACATTTACTGTCAGCTCTGGGAGCCTTCGTGGGTCTATGCTTCTATCAAAGCAGCGTTTAGCTCAGAAACCTCTTTTTTTGATTTTGTACTAGCAAAGGCTAAATCCACCATGCAGCTTAATGTGTCACTTGCAGATACCTCATTCCCGCCATACTGCAGGTCAAACACGCACGCCAGGAACCAGCCATGCAGTAGCTCAAGCCCGCAGGCTGCGGCTAACTTGAGAAAGACAACTAGGAAGCTGTTTTAGATCCGTTTTAGAATCTTTTTTTTATGCTTTCTCAGGTTTTAAGTGGAAATTCCTGCCCCACGTTGGGCGCCATTTGTAGCTAGAGTTTTCCTGCCTGGCCCACAGTCAGGATAAATCTCTCTCACCTGCCAGTCCCACAGCCACTCAGACCCAACCAAGTAAACACAGAGACTTATATTGCTTTCAAAATGTATGGCCGTGGCAGGCTTCTTGCTAACTGTTCTTATATCTTAAATTAATCCATTTCTATAAATCTATACCTTGCCACATGGCTCGTGGCTTACCGGCATCTTTACATGCTGCTTGTCCTGGTGGTGGCTGGCAGGCAGTGACTCCTTCTGCCTTCCTGCTCTTTTTATTCTGTTAGTCCCGCCTAGCTACTGGCCAATCAGTGTTTTATTAGCAACACATTTGCCATACAGAACATCCCACAGCAATGGAGAGTGCTTTAAATATGGCAAAGCTGTCCACTGGGCAAGAAACTGCCCTTGCTTCAACTGCTGCCAGTATGCAGTCCAAATTGGAGAAACTGGGAAAAAAAGAAGTTGACGGCTGAACTTTGCCAAGACAAAATAGGCCAGTCCTTCAAAACTCTTGCTTCATATTAAAGTGTCAGATATTCTGGGTCTGTAGGCCAAAGATGGATGTTCCAGCCTTACAGAGGAAAGCTGGGTGACTGTCCAGGCAGCCAGATATCTCTGTAATTTCTAAGGTTTGGGAAGTTGCTTGCTCTATACTTTCTGTTTTCTCAGGTAATATTTTATCTTTTTCATGTCTCTGATGAGGTTGTTACCAAATCCAGAAAAAAAAATCACAGAACAGTTATAAAGTTAATAAAGGTTTACAAACATAAAAGCTCAAGTTGTTTATGTAAGAAAATGTTTTAAGGTTAAAGAAAATATTTTTAGGTTGGCAATACAAGTTATGATAGAAAGTGATTTAGGTACAAAACTTGGGACTCAGATAATAGATTCCTTTCTCTAAAGTTGCCAAATGCAAATGGACTAGGCATTGTAAATGTAATTCTTACCTCATAATTGTTCTGTTTGTATATAGTTTATTGATGTTAGAGAAAGAGTCTTTTATTGGACTGAAAAAGGGAGATATTGGAATTATCTATTTGTACACCATGTAAAGATATATCTCTGCTCTTCCTTACCTGCCTATTGCACTTTCTTATTGGTTTAATAAAGAGCTGAATAGCAAATAGCAGGAGAGGATAGATGGGACATCCAGGAAGAAATGGGAACTCTTGGAAAGAATTGGAGGCATACAAGATTTACCAGCCATATGCAAAGGAAGTTGGATGTATGGTACTAAGGAGAGGTAACAAGTCTTGTGGCAGAACATAGATTAGTATAAATTGTTCAATTTAAGTTTTCAGAGTTAGTTTGGAGCAAGCATAAGCTAAGGCCAAGTTTTCATTATTAATAAAAAGTCTCTGTGTTATTAGAGAGCTATTATTAGAGAGCTAGCATTATAAAGCAAAATCTGGCTTTAAGCCTTGAGTTTGATTATTTCTTTCTGTTTACACTTTTTGTCATTTCTTCTCATTCTACAGGTTTCTTGTGTATCACTAAATTACTAATATAAAATATCTCTAATTTTTTATATACATTAAACACTTAGTGCTATGAACTTGCCTCTTAGAACTGTGATCATTATGTCGTACATGTTTGGGCATGATGCATTTTCATTTTCATTTAGTTCTAAAAAGTTTTAATTTCCTTATTAATTTCTATCTTGGCCCATTTTTTGTCTGCTTGGTCCATTTGATTTATGACATTATATAACTCCAGTATTTTCCTGTTTAGTTTTTGTTTGGAATGACCTATCTGTTTGTGAGACTAGGGTATCAAAGTAACACATGATTAATGACTGGGAGTTAGTATATAATTATAGTTCGTAGTCATTCGAGTAAGAATGGCTCTGGTCCACTCATGTATTTGAATGCTTAGTCACTGGGGAGTGACACTACTTGAGAAGGATTAGGAGGTGTGACCTTGTTGGAGGAAGTGAAATTCCACTGGAGATGGGATTTCAGGTTTCAAAAGCCTAAGCCAGGCCCAGTGTCTCTCTCTTCCTGCTGTCTGTGGCTCCAGATGTAGAACTTTCAGGTACTTCTCCCATGCCATGTCTCCCTGTATGTTGCCTCACTCTTCACCATGATGATAATGGACTAAACCTCTAAAAGAGTAAGCCAGCCCCAACTGAATTTTTTATGAGTTTCCATGGTCATGATGTCTCATCACAGCAAGAGAACACTGACTAAGACTGCTATATTCGTGTTTGTTTTATGATCTTGGGTGCCCTAGTGTTTGGTACATAAATAATTGGGATTATAATACCCTCTTGTTAGATTTTTCCTTTAATGAGGAATATGTAGTGTCTTCCCCTATTAGTTTTGGTTTGAAGTATATTTGTCACATATTTAAATGTGTATATCTGCTTGATTCTTCATTCATTTGCTTACAACACCATTTTCTATCCTTTTATCTGAGGTGATGTCTATCTTTGATGAGGATATTCCTCTAATCTAGTCTGTTAGTCTGTCTTTTCCTTGGGGGAATTTAGACCATAGTTTTGAGAGTTATCAATTAGCACTGTTTACTGATTCCTGTTATTTGTTGTTATGGTTTATATTCTCCCTATTTATTTTGATTTATTTGTTGTGGGTTTATTTATTTCTTTTGTTTACTTGGGTGTGATTAACCTCTCCATAATGAAGTTTTTCTTCTGGTAACATCTGTAGAGCTGGAGTGTTAAATAGAAATTGCTTAAATTTGGTATGATTGTGGAATGCTTTTCTTTTTCCTTGGAATGTGAGTCACAGTTTTTCAGGGTGTAGTAGTCTGAGCTGGCATTTGTGGTCTCCAGGCCCTTCTGGCTTTCAGAGTCCCCACCATGAAGTCAGTTGCTTTTCTAATGGATCTGACTTTGTGTGCTACTTGGCTTTTTTCTCTTGCAGCTTTTTATATCTTTTCTTTGTTCTGTATGATTATTGTTTTGACTTAGCTCCTACAGGATAAAGAGGAAGTATGGAGAGATCATCATGGAGGATAGGAAGGATAGTGAAAATTTTCTACCCAAGTCCCATGCCAGTGTGGCCACTGGGAATGCCTGATGGAAAGTATTTTAGTGGATGGGTAGCTGACATAAAGGCATGAATATACACTAGAAGAAAAGGCAGATCCAAGCTTATATTTGTTAATCTCATTGCCTGTAGTATATTTGAGTTGTTCATTTTGGCTGGGTTTAATTTTGGTAGGTCATATATTTCTAGAAGTTCTTTCATTTCTTTTAGATATTCAGTGTAATAGTATATATGTGCTGAATGTTCATCCTAATAATTTTTTGAATTACAATGATATTTCTTGCAATGGCGTGCTATGGGATGTTCTGTATGGCAAATGTGTTGCTAATAAAACACTGATTGGCCAGTGGCTAGGCAGGAAATATAGGCAGGACTAACAGAGAGAATAAAAAGAGCAGGAAGGTGGAAGGAGACGCAGCCAGACGCTGCCAGCCAGCCACCAGGACAAGCAGCATGTAAAGATGCCGGTAAGCCACGAGCCATGTGGCAAGGTATAGATTTATAGAAATGGATTAATTTAAGATATAAGAACAGTTAGCAAGAAGCCTGCCACGGCCATACAGTTTGTAAGCAATATAAGTCTCTGTGTTTACTTGGTTGGGTTTGAGTGGCTGTGGGACTGGCAGGTGAGAGAGATTTATCCTGACTGTGGGCCAGGCAGGAAAACTCTAGCTACAATGTCCCTCTTAAATCTCTCACTTTATAGCACTTAACAGATAAAAACAGCTGAGGACCTATGGGCTAAACTGATGGCCTATCAAGAATCATGTGACAATTAGAGCAATAATGTTACCCAACACTTTCAGATTGTGTCTTGTTCCCACTCCATAGGAAATCATTTATGACCAGTAGTTTGAACCTGTTCAAAAAACAATAACTGGGAAGAACAGGCCATAATTAGGGAGATATTTGAACCTGTTCAAAAGAAAATAACTGGGAAGAACAGGCCATAATTAGGGAGATATTGGGGTTTTCTTGATAAAGGGACATAATGTGCATATCAAATAAATTTTTATGCTCACATATACCAAGATTAGTGTTACATTCAGTTTTGGCCACAGGAACTTCTTTATGCAGTAGGCAGTGGTTACTGCAGAGACTCATGACTGGTCAGATTACTGAGTGTAAGTGATTGTTGAGCCCAGCCCTTAATGAGACATCTATATTATCAATTCCATGTTTCAGAGAACACAGTAAAGAGTGGGCATAAGGAGTGTATGAAGCAGATAAAGGGATGTAGTATTGTGGAAAATTATTTTCAGTTCATTGAACTCTTGACTTCTCAGCAGCTCTAATTATTTTCACAAGATCTGCACATAAGTGGACCCAGAAACATTCATATTTAGAGGTGGGAGATGATCATGAGGCCACTCTTCTCTTACTGCAAATAATTGTAATTTTAGTTCGTTTATGTCCATAAAGACTTCTTCTACATCTCCACATGGTGGTGGTAACTTGAGTTTATAAAATATATGAGAATCAAAAGATTATTTTAATCATTCTTTATCGACAGTCCATTCATTTGTTAGAAAATAAATTGCTGTCTGAGCTATTCTTGGTCCTCAGAATTACTCAAGAGATGCTACTACAGAGGTTCTGCAACAGATCCCAGACCTTAACTGAAGTGCTAAGGCTGCCACAGAAACAGCTAATAAAATTAATGTGCCTACTGTGGGAATTCAAGCAGCATGTTGTTGGAGACATGAGGCCTGTCCTTCATAGGGGGTCTTCAACCTGAACCTGGAGAACATCTGAAGTGTAGAGAACACAGAGCATCTTTGGGGCTACTGCCTACAACAACACTGAGTATCTAAGCTCTGCTCTCCACTTAGAATATGCCCTGGGCCTTCAGCAGCTTGAGGTATGTTTTATAGGCAACTCAATCCCAAAAAATCTTCTTTGATAAAGACTTTATTTTCAATGGCACCTCATGTAAAAGTCAATCTCCAAAAATTGATGTGCAGGGTTTCTCTTGAATTGACTAAAATGGATCATAAGATTAGAAGATAGAAGAAATCATAATTGCTAAGTTCCTAAAGAAGAGATTTATTGTAAATACATACAAACCTTGAAGGAACGTCTTTGTTAGTATATAGTGTTGTTGGAATTAGAACAAAGGTGTACAATATTATCATGGAAATGTGTTAAAGAGTCACATTACCTTATATGTTAATTTTAATAAAAATGGAACAATATTCCAAAGGACACCTTTTCTTTTTTGCCATTTACTGTTTTAGTGAATTTTTCTCATAGAGTATTACTATTTATCTATAAAATCTATTGTTGATAGAAATTTAAATCATACCTTTTTGAGGGGTCAGAATTACCAACAAATCAACAATGAACATGCCTACACACAACGGTATGTAAATATGTGAGAGCTACTATAGGAATATTGTTTTTGTTGTTGTTATTCTGTTTTCTTTTTTTGCCTTTTTGAGAGAGGGTCATTCTTTGTTGCCCTGAATGGCCCAGTACTTGAGGTAATCCTTCTGCTTCAGCCTCTATTAGTGCTGGGGTTTCATGCTCTGCCATATCTGGCTATCTAGCTACATTTCTTAAAATGGATCTATTTGATTCTAGCATCTACATACTCTCAGGTTTATTAAGGATTGCCAAATTGTTCTCTGAAGTAGATAGCCCAGTTTATAAGCCCAATCAGGGTATATAGTAGCTTTATTTCCTCTTCATCCTTACATATTAGACTTTGTATTATTAGGACTGTGTGGAGGGGGGCTAGAGAGTGAACCCAAGGCCTTACCCATGCTAAGCAAGTACTTTGCCATTGAGCTGCACCTCCAGATCTAGGTTCCATCACTGCAGTTGAACATTCATGTTGTAAATTGAACACATTTTACAGGCATACTTATTGCTCAGGAAAATGTTCTCTTCTGTGAGTGATATAGTCAGTTTTTAAATTGATCTATTTATTTTTTCCTTTCCAATTTGTGGTTATCTGGAGAAAATATAAACACTAGAAATCAGTCCATGTTTGGTTATATGTCTTAGCTTTTAGATGGTAGTACATAGTTTCATTTTGTTTACTGGGCCTTCTGTTATACATATGCTTTTTAATATAACTTTATGTCAGTATTTTTCTTTCTGGTTTGTACATATTTTGTCTTGTTTATAAAAATCTCAGACCAAGATGTCACAAATTTATTTTTCGGTATTTTTTTTAAAGTGGGGAAATTTTTTATTCGACTTAAATAACACTTTTCACTTATTTTACATGCTGACCACAGTTTCCCCTCTCTCCTCTCCTCCCAGTCTCCCCCAGATTCCCATCTACCTTCCTCCCCTTCCACTCCTCCTCTGTCTCCATTCAGAAAGGGGCAGGCCTCCCATGGGCTTGAACAAAGCATGGCAGATCAAGTTGAGGCTGGACTGAGCTCCTCCCCTTGCATCAAGACTGGGCAAGGTAATCCAGCATGGGGAAGAGGTTCCCAAAAGCCAGCTAAGTCCCAGGGACAGGTCCTGATCTCACTGCTTAAAAAGAGACTAAACTACACGACTGTCAGACACATGCATTTGGCCTATGTCAGTACCATGGAGGCTCCCTAACTGTTGATCCAGAGTCCATGAGCTGTCATGAGCTTAGGTCAGCATGTCCCTCTCATGACCCCCTGGCTCATACAATCCCTCCTCCCATTCTTCAGCAAGACTTCTAGAGATCAGCCCAGTGCTTAGCTGTGGATCTCTACATCTACTTCCATCAGTTATTGTATAGAGTACCTCTGATGAAAATTAGGGTAGTCATCATTCTGATTATAATAGATGGCCAGTTCAGGCACCCTCTCCACTACTGCTAGGAGTCAAAGGTGGGATTATCCTTGTAGATACATGAGGGTTCCCTGGAACCAGGTTTCTCCTGAACTCCAGAATGCACCCCATCAAGACTTCTTGTCATTTCTCTCCCCCTCTGTCCCATCTCTGTCCCACCTCCAACCTGCTCATCCAAAATGCTCCCTCAAGTTCCCATGCCTTCTTCCCCCTTTCCCAACCCCAAGTTTACCTAAGAGATCTCTTTGGTGACCACTCAAATACAATTTATAGCCAATTGAAAGTATTTATTCCATCTTAATGGAACTACACTCAGGTGCTTCAGATCCAATCATTGCTCTGAGTGTTTGAGGTAAGTGGTTTTTGAAGGCAGAAAATACATCCTGCTATCTTGCTGGGCTGCATGGGTGTAGTAGGTAGCCATTCCAGTTTTGATCTGGAAGTTCCAAACCCCATTGAGGCTTCAGTAACTGTCACGCCTACAAGGAAGGGCTGAGAGAGGACCCTGAAGACCCGAGATCTGGATGCGCCAGCTCTCTTGGTTCCTGGACCCTAGACACTGGAGGTAGACCAAGCAGAGTTCTCCAGAAAACACCAACAGACTTCACAACACCTTTCCCAGAGCATTTTACCTATCCCTTCAATTGTAAGTTACCCCACAAAATAAACCTCTCTTTTAACTCTGTGGAGTGGCCTTAATAATTTCACCAATATCTGGCACTCACATGGGATAAATTCCAAAGGCTTGTGGATGGTTCCCATCCTCAGCTTCCTCCCTGGCTGGTGGACACTTGAAGCTGCAGGGTACCACCTGCAGACCTCCATAAAACCAGGAAAAACCTACATGATTCCATTCCTGTAAAGGAGCTAATCTGGTTTTAGTTCCATGGCAGGGTTAGCCCCCAGACCAGTGAAACCGCTGTGAGTGAAGCGTTCCCCCTCCTTAGCCCAAGGCTTCCACAGGTTCACCTAGTTAAAATAGACATGACACTGTCCCTGGTGGCACCCTACTTAGGCACAGAGAGGGCTTCGAGCTGTGCCTGCTGGCAGACCTATTGTTTGTAGAGGCAGAGAGGGGCTTACAGCGGCCTGGAACTCTCCACGCCCTGAAGCTCCAGGGAGTCACCTGAAGAACTACCTACTGCCTGTGTTCACTCTCGTGCCAGACAAGGCATTCAACAGGACCTGCTTTGGAGCTATACCAATGCCTCCTGCTCACTGAAAAGTGCTACTACACCCCCCAAAACCACAGAAAGGTAAGATAGGCAAACTAGTGTCTTATTTCAAGTAAAAGTACTTGATAATTTTACACCTTAAAACTGACTAACAAATTTTGAGTAATTGTTGTAATATGACTGACAACATTAACTCACAAGAATTTAAAAACCTTTTTGCCTGTATGATGAATGACATTTTCCTGGAAATATATGACCTTCCTAAGGCGTATCTGCCCTGTACCATTTTGGTATTCATTATAATAATTCACACAGCAATCAAATACTGGTTTAATAATAAGAACAAAGATGAGTCATTATTGGGACTGATACAGGCTTTAAAAGATAGCAGTGAAGGCTTACATAAAAACAATCTTTTTCTGGAATCTGCTAACCAGGATTTACAAAACAGGCTTATACCCAAAATTGATTTTATTGATAATAAATGTGAATATTTAATGGATAATCACTAACTCGCCAGAGGGAAGTTGTGGCAACTCAGACACTATATAAAGAAGAAAGATTATCAGTAATTGATAAGATAAGGTCCATGGAATCATGTGTTTCAGAAGAACATAAAAACTTCCATGATTCCATGAGAAATCTGGAATCCCTTGCAAGAGAGGAGGTTCACTCCCTAGAATAGACCCTAGGGGGTCGTCTGCAAGCCATGGAAGAAACTCTCAGTAAAGGTGACAAGGGACCTAATAAGCAGAAGGGCAAGACAATACAGATTGTAACATCTCTAAATGGCTCTCATACAATGGTTTATCTTGTTATCATCCATGAGAAGCCAGCAGAAGACACACATCCCGAGCAATATATGACATATACATTACAATCAATTTCAACAAGGAACTTTAAAAATATAAAGGAAGCAGTAGTTACATATGGGATACACTCCACATACATAAGACAAATGTTAAATTCGTGGTCTACCTCACATAGAATCATTCCAGATGACTGGCATCAGTTAATTGCAGCTGTTCTAGATATAGGCAGCAGTTACAGTGGAAAAGCTGGTTGAGAGAAGAGGCAAGAAATTTAGAACAACAAGATAAACTCAGAGGTTTTGTGATCTCCCAAGATCAAATACTTGGTGAGGAATGTCTCACTGACAGGAACATACAAGCCAATTATGATGAGCATACAATATCCCTATGCCATACAGCAGCTCGAAATGCTTGGGAAAAATTTTTCCAGAACCTGGAAAACAAACTGAGGTATACACAAAGATATTTCAGGGACTGCACAAACCCTTCACTGATTTTTTACAAAGGTTGAACACAGCTATAACAAAAGCTGTGTCAGATAAAGAATTAAGAATAATATTAGCCGAGTCCTTGGCATTTGACAATGCTAATGCAGAATGCAAAAAAAAAATACTTACATCATTAAAGGTCAGATCAGCTCCTTTGGAAGAATGGATTCAGTATACTAGTGGTGTTGAGTCTCTTCAATACAGTAATGAGGCTTGGATAGGAAAGACAAATCCCAGAGATGAAAGAAGGCCCCGTGGTGCCAAATGTTTTAAATGTGGTACACCAGGTCATGTAAGTAAAAACTATACATGGGGTACTCCTAGAGGTAATACTCCTTCTAGAAATAGCCCAAACAAGAGACCTCAATCTCCTGGATTATGTAGAAGATTTGGCAAAGGCTGACCTTGGACCAGTGAGTGCATATTAAAAATAGATATCTGAGGCAACGCTTTACTGGTGGGAAATGCCTCAGGGGGCCTCTTACAGGCCCCCAAATCAAACATGGAATGAACATTTCCAGCCATTGTGGAAGACATTCCTCTCAAGGACAACTGAATAAACCAATGCCTAATGTAAAAACCAATACTGCAATGGGCGATAAAACAACTCTGATAGATGAATCACAACTTCCAAAGAACACAATAAAACAAATATTTTGGCAGACTTCCATAAATGAACAAAGACCAAAGCTTAGAATTCAAATTAATGGCCTGGTTCTGGAGGGCCTGGTAGACACAGGTGCGGATGTGACTATAATTACACCAAAATCATGACATCCAAATTGGCCTCTTCAAGAGATAGATGTCCAACTTCTAGGGATTTAAACCCTATCTCAGATAAAACAGAATTCGAGATGGGTTGAATGCATAGGGCCAAAAGGACAGAGAGGAAGGCTGAAGCCATATGTAGCAAATGTAGCAGTAAATCTTTGGGGCTGAGATCTGTTACAACAGTAGAATATCCAGATTAAAATTCCTACACTCTCAGAAAAGGAATACAGATCAGTGCATGTTTCTAGGAATAATATCATAACATGCTATAAAAACACAGTCACCAACCATTCAGGCTGTACACAAACAGAGCACAACTGCTCTTGAACGCTCAGAAAAACCAACTGCCTTACATTTAAAATGGCTAACTAATAAACCTGTCTGGGTTGGACAATGGCCTTTGACAAAAGAGAAGATACAAGTTTTAGAACAGCTGGTTCAAGAGCAGTTAAATGCTCAACACATTGAAGAATCTACCTTGGAATTCTCCTGTATTTGTTATTTAAAAAAAAGTCTGGTAATTGGAGAATGCTGACAGATCTGAGAGCTATTAATAAAGTAATTCAGCCAATAGGCTCCCTACAGACTGGGATACCCTTTCCCTCTCTGCTACCCAAAGAATGGCCTATAATAGTTATCGACTTAAAAGACTGTTTCTTTACCATACCCTTACAAGAAAATGATAGAGAAAAATTTGCCTTCACAGTACCTAATTATAACAATTCTCAGCCAGTCAAGAGATATCAATGGAAGGTCCTCCCACAGGGAATGCTAAACAGCCCTACCTTGTGCCAATACTTTGTGCAAAAACCATTGGAGATAATTCGTGTAAAATTTCCACAATACATAATTGATCACTATATGGATGATATCCTATTAGCAGATCCAAAGTTAGACACATTAGAAAGCATGTTTGCAGAACTAAAAAAAAAAAATTTTCCTTGTTGGGGACTGCAAATTGCTCCTGAAAAAATACAAAGAGGAGATTCTATTAATTACTTAGGATATAAGATAGCGCTACAAAAAATTAGACCCCAAAAAATACAATTAATGAGAGATTGATTGAAGACTCTTAATGATTTTCAAAAGTTGTTAGGAAGCATTTCCAACTTACTGGGTATCATGGGAATACTCAAGGATGGACTACAAATTTTGGCTAATACTCTAGAATGTAACAAAGAATTAAATAGTCCAAGAGAATTATCAGCTGAAGCTGAGAAGGAATTGGCTCTAGTAGAAAAGTCAATTCGATGTTCACATGTTGATTGTGTGCCTCCAGAACTTAAATGCATTGTCATATTCCCCTCCAGACTTTTCCCCACAGGTATTTTGATGCAGAGGGAAGATATTATATTGGAATGGATATTCCTACCATGTAAACCAAATAGGAAATTGAAGACTCGTATAGAAATGATTTCTGATTTGATTCAAAAAAGTAAATTAAGACTTTGCCAGTTGACAGAAATGGACCCAGCAGAAATTGTAGTACCTTTAACTAATGAGGAAATTTCATCACTATGGAAAGATAATGAATACTGGCAGAGAGCCTGCAGTAACTTTTTGGGAGAGATTAATAACCATTATCCCAAAAGCAAGAGAATAGAATTCATAAAGAAGAATGAATGGGTCCTTCCTCACATTGTACAACAAAAGCCAATTTATGGAGTCCTCACATTCTATATTGATGCAAATAAATCAGGGAAGGCAAGATACAAATCAGGAGACTGGGGCTGGAGAGATGGCTCAGCGGTTAAGAGAACTGGCTGTTCTTCCAGAGGTCCTGAGTTCAATTCCCAGCAACCACATGGTGGCTCACAACCATCTGTAATGAGATCTGGCGCCCTCTTCTGGCCTGCAGACACACATGCAGGCAGAACACTGTATAAATATAAATAAATAAATCTTTAAAAAAAAAAAAACAAATCAGGAGACTGAAGTAAAGTGGTACAAAGTCCATACAACTCTGTACAAAAGGCAGAACTGTATGCCATTCTTATCGTACTGATGGACTTCACAGAATCTCTCAATATAGTCACTGACTCTCAATTGCAGAGAGAGTTGTTTTACATATTGAAAGTGCTGAATTTATTCCTGATAATACAGAATTAACTTCGTTATTCACACAGTTGCAGGAAATCATCAGAAAAGGGGAACATCCTATATATATCACATATCATATCCTATACAGGTCTGCCAGGACCTCTAGCATAAGGTAATGATGAGATTGATCAGTTACTAATAGGTAATGTGCTAGAGGTCTCAGAATTTCATAAGAAACTGTCAGGGACAAGGACAGAACCTCTAGTTAGTGGAAAAATACAGACCCCCATAAGATAGGGAACTAGATCATCTTATAGTCAGGCTGCCTAGCTACAGGACATTGAATAGAGCCCTTGACCTTGTCACCCTGTAAACATCCTGCTAGCTTGCCCCACCTTATGCAAATAACAGCCTCTTGCTCCCCCCACCCTGAAGGAACTATATAAACCCTCCTGGAGAAAAATAAAGTGGCACCTTGATCAGAAACCTTGACTTGGTGTATTTCCTTTGTGTCTCCTGTCCCTAATCATTCCGTCCTTAGGGTGGTCGAGAACCCATTGAAGCCCTGCTGGATGGGGCAACTGGCGCCCAACGTGGATGAGACCACCTTTTGAGGATTCGAAACGTCGTCTCCCGGAGGAAGACCAAGGCCTTGGTGAAGTTGGTGGATCCCCCTGAAATTGCCCGGTTCAGGACGCGATCCCGGAGGAGGGCGGAGACGACGCAGGTCAGAAACTGACGAGCCATGGGACAGGCAACTTCGTCACACGATTTATTCATTTCTGGCCTAAATGAGCCCTTCAAGACACAAGGAACTAGGGTAAAGAAAAAAGACCTTAAAGCCTTTTTTGACTATTAATGACATTCTTAGGGTCTATAAACATTCCCCTGGCATACAAGAGGTTATTAATATAGGAAAAAAATCTTAAAACAAGCCTTCCACTCCCCCTCTACCTGTCCTAAGACCCCCCCAGTGTTTTCTTGTCCGCCTTCGGTCTGTCCCTCAGATCACGACCTACACTCTATGGAAGAGGGGATGCTCATGACCTTTAAACCTAAGAATCCTCAGGAGTCCGCCCCTGCCTGTCTTTATCCCTCTGTTAATAATTTTACCTCTAACTCCCCTCTAGACCCCACCGAGGAGGCTTCCCTAGAGAAAGGGGCCAGCCCCTGGCCCCAATGCCTCCATGAGCGCACCCTGGGGCCTTGAGGTCTGCTCACCCCTTACCTCACCAGCCTCCACAAATTCTCCCGCCCCAGTTCCCTTCTCCTCCCTCCGAAGAGCAACTCCAGGCAGTGCCGGATTGGACTTGTGTGCCACCACCCAAACAATATTAAACTCCCTTGAAGGGGCTCAGGTCATCCCTACAGGGGTGACAGGACCCTTACCTCCTGATGTTTGTGCACTTGTCCTTGGCCGTGCTTCTGTGGCCCTTCGAGGGGTCCAGGTCTACCCTGGCATAATATATAATGATTTCACGGGTGAAATTAAGATTCTGGCCACTGCTGTAAATGGCATGGTCACGATTCCTCAAGGTATGCACCTGGCACAGCTAGTTCTTCTACCCTCGCCTGTCTGTGATAATCCCTCAATTACAAACACCCCTCAGGGGTCAGCCGGATTGGGGTCCTCAGACGCCTGTCACTCAGGATCGCCCTACTCTTACCCTTACTATAGAGGGAAAGAAGTTCCAGGGTATCTTGGATACAGGGGCAGATACCACAGTTATTTCCCAGTCTCACTGGCTGTCTGCTTGGCCACTGGTTCTGTCCTTTACTGATTTAAAAGGAATTGGTCAGTCTAATAATCCTTTAATTAGTTCAAGGATACTTTCCTGGAAGGATGAGGAAGGAAACCAGGGGACTGTCACTCTTTTTGTGGTTCCAGGCCTGCCTGTTAATCTTTGGGGAAGGGACATACTTTCACATATGCAAGTAATCTTATATAGCCCAAACTCTACTGTTACACAACAAATGCTATGGATGAATTATATCCCTGGCACAGGGTTGGGCAAGGCAGCTCAGGGGAGAGTCCAACCAATTCAGCCCATTCCTAAGGAAGATAGACATGGGCTGGGATATTCAGGTTTTTAGTAGCGGCCACTGACTTTCCTGTACCCCATGCAGACAAAATTACCTGGATGACCCAGACCCCTGTCTGGGTGGATCAGTGGCCCCTTACTCAAGAAAAGCTACAGGCCGCCACTATGCTTGTACAGGAGCAGCTTATGGCTGGCCACATTGAGCCCTCCAACTCCCCTTGGAATACACCTATATTTGTTATAAAAAAGAAATCAGGAAAATGGAGGCTCCTTCAAGACTTAAGGGCAGTAAATAAAGTGATGAGGCCTATGGGGGCACTTCAGCCTGGATTGCCTTTGCCTGTGGCCATTCCTGCTGAATTTTATAAGATGGAAATTGACCTTAAAGATTGTTTTTTTACTATTCCCTTGCACCCTGAGGACAGAGCCTATTTTGCATTCAGTCTTCCCCGTCTCAATTTTCAAGGACCTATGCTTCACTATCAATGGAAGGTATTATCCCAGGGCATGGCCAACAGCCCCACTCTCTGCCAGAAATTCGTGGCTCAGGCTGTGGACCCTGTTAGACTTAATTGGCCCCAGATATATATCTTAGATTACATGGATGACCTTCTCCTCGCTGCACCTGACCCCATCTCCCTTGAGCAATGTTTTTCAGAACTCAGTAGAGCCCTTAATGGATTGGGACTACAGATTGCTCCAGATAAGGTTCAAACCCAGGACCCTTTCAATTACCTGGGGTTAGAACTCCATTCAAACCGGGTCCTCATTCCTCGAGTCCAGTTACTCACTGACCATCTCCATACCCTAAATGATTTCCAACAATTACTCGGCCATATCCAATGGCTTAGGCCTTACCTTAAACTTCCTACAGATTCTCTCCTTCCCCTCTATGAGATCCTCCGGGGTGACCCTGACCCCACATCACCCCGTGTGCTTACCCCTGCAGCCAACAAGGCTTTGATTCAGCTAGCCATTGCCATTAACCAACAGTCTTGTTTTCAGATTTCCTATGCCATACCTCTATACTTTATAGTTCTGCCCACACCATA